>JAANSP010000889.1:0-17964 GCA_036850745.1 Homidia socia
GAAAAGTGACTTACCCACTTCACTGGCTCTAGTAGCCGAACATACAGACATGGTCGAGACGAGAGAGTGAAAGTAGCACTACTCACAAGCTGGTCTCCACTCAACTTCGTTTACTTAAAAGAAGTGTAGGCATACAGTTTTACTTATTACACTACATCATCTGAAATATCATCCTGCAGAAAAAATCACAGAAATCGCAATCATTTGCAAAATGGTACTGTGCATTTACTTTTCATCGGAAAATATTTTTCTAAAAATTCAAGAGAAACTTGGTGGAAATGTTATGTTAAAAATTATTTAAGTGAGCGAATTTATGCATAATTCTGTTAGATATAATGGTTTTCAGTTTGTACTTTATTTAATGCGCTTTAGATTCACCTTAACTTATTAATATTGAAACAGATATGTCGCTGTCGCTCCGTACCCCAAATACTTTGTACATAATTTGAAGCGAAGCACATTCTGCTTTGCCTCCGTTTGGTCTACCAAGTACACGCAGCAGAGAAAGAAGCAACGGACAAGAAGAAGAGAGAAGCAAGGAGCAGCAGAAGCTCAACATTATTATTACTATTCATTATTCAATTTTGTTAATATTCATTCAATTTCTTGAGAGCTCAGTCCGAGCAATAATTTATAATTTCTGTACTTTTTATTATAAAGGCGACTGTGAAAGTTAAATAAAGTTAATAATTACTATTATAATTTCCGTGCTGATATCGGTAGTTATTTTGTGGCTCTGAGGTCACGTTGAAGTAGTTAATTAATATTTAATTCAGTCATTTCGTGATAGTGCATCCGCAGTTAGGATAGGGCATTATCACATTCAATCAAAAACCTTAATTCAGTCTAATACGAACCAGGGCAAGTCGTAGACAGCGACAAGATACTTAAATACTTTTGAACAAGTACCTGCCCTATAAAGATATCCATACATGCCTAAAAACACGCACTACGAACAAGCCTGTTTCAATTGGATTTAGGTTAACTTCATAGAGTGTCCATAAGTTTACCCGACATAACATCCTTTTCAGTGCCTTTGAATGCAAGCAAGCTCACCGAACTCACCTAATTTTACATGACTACCCATTCAATGTTGCCACAATGTCATTTTTGCTTTCATACAAATTAGTAGTGCGGAGATGTTTTCACTTTTGAAAGTAGGCTGCGGTTGGCAGCATAATGAATGAACTTCCTACTAACCCATTCATTCGTCCATTGAAGATTAGCTTTTGCAAAATGCTCACCAACTGGAAAAGATACTACGTACTAGTTCTTTTGAACTTGAGAAGAATAAGATGGTTTGAAATATCTGCGACCGTTTGCTCATAAAAGAAATTCTTTTGAAGAAGGACGCGACATAAGCTATTACAACAGGAATATGTTTTAATACATTGATCTTACTTTGCATAATACTACGGAAGACAAGCTGAATGACATGGTTGAACAAAGTGAAAGGCTTCCAAATATTAAGAGTAGTGTTACGAAGTTCTTTTTCTGGAAGTCAAATATTTAACGTCTTTGAAAATTAGCTTGTATTTGTTCCCAAATATTACTTAATATCTACTATTCTTATGCCTTTGCATTATCAGCGACCAATTATTATTTTATGGCCGTCATATTTTACTCCCAAGGATTCTTTTATTTTGCATCAAACTATCGGTTAGCAGTAAATAATGAAAGGTGCATTTTCTTCTGCAAACTTTAATTTTGTGCTTTTCCAACTTTCCAATAACCAGGTGACGGAAAATTTACTGTGGCTTGTTCTCTATCTAAATATTCACACAGTATGCAGTTCTGCATCGCAGAAGGAAATACTATATTGTTATTAGAATACAAAAATGTAACAGCTACACAAAAAAAGATTCCAACTTGGCAGCAGAAAAGTTCAGCCAGACCACTGATATCCATAAAACAAAATCTGTGTGCAGTTTTGAGACGACTGAGCAGAAAGTGAGTAGTTTCTAAAAGATAATAAAAAATTCTCAAAAAACTACTGAAACCCAATTTTTTCTCTGACTTGTTCTCCTTCTCCCATCATCTGCATAATATATTTTTCAACATGTGTATCTTGTATACATTCTACTCTGCACATTTCTAGAGATGTAACATATATCATAATCTTCCAAGAACACACACTCCCTTGCTCTTGGATGATGTAGCAATTCTGCTAGTTATTCCGTTTTACGTTCGTTGAATCCTACTACTATCATCACTTTTTCTACAAAAACGCAGCACAGAGCACAGCTTTTCCATTCCAGTTTCATACATCGTTCCAGTTCCAACTATCATACTTTAGCATCCTCTTTTCCTGTGTATTTTTTCTCACATCTGCGGTTGCTGGAAAGTGGAGTGAGAGTGAACTTTATTTCTTCTTCATGAAATATTTTGTCAGAGTGGTTAAGTTTTTTTTTCTCACTTGGAAAGCTGACTAAGCACCAGAATTCATCTTGATTGCAGCTTATATTTGCACTTGAAGCAGAGTAACTTTTCTTTTATGACGACATTGTGTCTATTTCATTTTCTTCTTATTCGTGTATATCTTATATATAGGTAATACAATACACATACATATATATTACATTATTATTCCCTTTTGTATATAAATCTTTGCCCGACATCATATTTTGCGTTGCTATATTTTGTCTGTAGTGTAAAATGAAAATTCATGCCAGTTAATATTGCTTTCACCCAGTGCTTAATTTTCTCTTGAATTTGCATATCTTAAAAATTTAACGATCACGCAAATGAGTTGTTCTGTTTTATTGTATAATTTTAAGAGGAGTAAAAACCAGGCCAATGAATACTCTAGAGGGAGAGAGAGAAAGAGTTTCTAAAATACTTTCGTACAACCAGCCATTCTGAGTAATAAGAAAAAACTTTTTTTGTATCAAACAAATTATTATTGTTATTAATAATATTTCAAATTACTATGTACTTACGCATACATCAAAAATGTTAATAAATAGCACATGCAAAAGGAATACCCAGCTGCTTCTTTATTATTCATTCTTTGTTGTTTTTGCCGTTTCTTTCCATTGTATTTCCTCTGGCTTGCTTTCACTACATTAACTCTGCTGCTTTCTCTGCTCTCTGCTGTCTTTCGCTTATTGTATTTAAAGCAATAAAATGAAAATAGTAAAAAGAATCAAGCAAAAATATCACTCGAGGCGTCGGCCTGACTGTCTGAGATTTTCTTTTTTGAAACAAAAAATAATATATTTAACGAGAAAAGACAAGTCGCAATAAGACAGCAAATAAGCGGTGTATATAGTTGTAAGATGCTAGCAAAATGATGATCAACATCACAAAAAGACAGTTGAAAAGTCATGCTTCTTCAATGACGGACCTTCAATGAACTTATTATCAGCACCACTTCTTCTGAAAAGCACGAGCCATTTTTCTGAATAATAAACATTCCTTATTTCACAAACAGCTTTGATATACAGAGATTGGGTGAGATGTATAATTTATATTTCACTATGCGCAAGAAAAGCAGAGAAAATTCTTTGAAGTTAACAATAACAGCTGACTTGGCATTTGTAGGCAGGAAAAGCAAAAAAGGATAGAAAAGAGAGAAGCTTATTCATATTTATTCATTTTGTAAAAACATTGGCCAACATCTCTAGGTTTTTTCTTCCTTTTTACCACCACCTCCACCCACCACAGCAGATAACTTACCACCACCACCACCCACACACACAAAGCAAAGGAAATGAAAAAAATTGTGTTGAGTAGTTTGACATGAATGACTGGAAGAAAAAGGACTTGAATGAATTATTTAGTTCTTCTGTCCTTGTTGTAATGTTGAACATTTTGTGTGTGCAAAAGAATGATAAAGTGGCAAAGGATCTATATGGTGGTGGGAAGAGAAAGAATATGTGCATGACAATGATAAGCCATATTGTATCATACCTTGTACATACGTACACAAATATATCACAAGCAAAGTTTTCTATTAAATATATACTAGGTCACAGAGTGAATGAAAGTAAAATAAAAATACTTGCAAAGCTAAGGAAATGCTGATTTAAGCAAATCCCAAAAATAGGAAAAACATTGAGGGAGAAAGTCAGAGTAAAGCTTGAAATATTAATGCAACCCTGTGATCCATTTATTTATTTTGCTGTAAATAAGTTGCTTCTTCTTGTCAATATTAAAAGGATGACTTGTTGAAAGCAAAAGGAGTAGGTAGCAGTGGTGCCCAGTAGTATGGTATGATACGTACATTTACATTGCATTTTCCTTCAACTACTTTCGATTTTTGGCATGACTTTACTCTACTTTCCGCTGACAGAGGCATATACATGCCTTGCTTTCTTTTCATTCTTCAGCAGAGTCTTTCCAAGTTTGGTTAAGATAGGAAAAAAAGAAAGTTACTTACTTCTCCTTTCTTCTTGTTTATATAAATAAATACTGCTTATTTATGATAAAGTGTAATAGCAACCCTGTGATCCATTTATTTATTTTGCTGTAAATAAGTTGCTTCTTCTTGTCAATATTAAAAGGATGACTTGTTGAAAGCAAAAGGAGTAGGTAGCATTGGTGCCCAGTAGTATGGTATGTTACGTACATTTTCATTGCATTTTCCTTCAACTACTTTCGATTTTTGGCATGACTTTACTCTACTTTCCGCTGACAGAGGCATATATACATGCATTGCTTTCTTTTCATTCTTCAGAGTCTTTCCAAGTTTGGTTAAGATAGGAAAAAAAGAAAGTTATTTGCTTCATCTTTCTTCTTGTTTATATAAATAAATACTGCTTATTTATGATAAAGTGTAATTTATATGATCGTTATTTTCAGTAGTAAATAATAATAGTGCCAGTAAAAGCAGGATCAGTCAGTTTTCTTGCCACTGTTCATCACTTTTCTGCAGATTCAGTGAGATTCTTGTATATCATGATGAGCAGCTCTCTCTACTACTGCAGCACTGAAGTGGAATTTTATTCACCGTATTTATTTATATGATAGCGTTATTTAGGAGAAAGTTGCTTTGATCGTCATCCTACACTTTTTTATTTTGATTTATGTTGCAGCTGTACTACGATGACCTGATAGGAACGCAACTTCTAATAAATACTTCGGTATAAGTTTTTATACCCGAAAAATATGGAAAAAACTTATTAAAAAAATATTTTATTTCATTTGGTTCTAGAATGAACATAAATGACTAATATGAATATTTTAAAAGATGTAGAAAGAGAGATTATATAATCGCTTTTGCTTAATACTATTTGTATGCAACTCTCCACAAAGACCTACAATAATTAACTCCCACCGCAATTCTATATATTTATCAAACAACGTTGAACTCATTTTTGCATGTGTAGTTTCTCCCGAATTGCATTTCCATGCACTTTATATCTCATTTTTACTAGATGATGCAAAACGACAGTTCCAATTCTGTGCATAAAACTAGTATTATTGACAAACCAAGAATTTTAAATCTTTGAATGTAAATCCAGTAAGCAGAAAAAGTCCAGGACCATCGCCATCACTTTTATCTAAAAGCAACTCAACATTTTCTCCGAAAATGGGCATTCATCTGAATACGAACAAGCTGACTTTTTTTCAAAACACCATGCATAATGACTTCATCAAAATGCATTACATAACTTCACTGCATGACTTGTCTTTCTTATTCGCTATTCTAGGATTTTTTTTGTGCTCTGAATAAGTGCCCAAAAAAGGAGAAACTAGGAAAGCCCAGCACACATACTACTTTGTAATTTGGTGCATGCATGCTAAAATGACTATGCAGATATTATATCATATTATCTGTAAAGAAAGCATCTCGTCGTTATCTCCCGTTCTCTTGCATACTAAATTCGCCTTTTCTTTTTACAGACTTTGTGTCTTCACACGTGGTCCTCATTTTAACTTGCGCCACACACCAGCCACTTCTTTTGCCATCATTTTTCATTACATTACGCTTTAGCCGGTATACCACACAGAATTCACCAGAAAGCAAAAAACATTTTTTCCTTCTTAGTTTGCATTTGATGTGTATAGAAGAGACAAGTTAGTCACCAAAGTATTATCTGCATTCATGAATACATCTACACTCCACAAGATGTGGAATGTTTTCATTCATATTGCTTTCAAGAATTTTGCCAGAAACTCTAGACCGAGGTGTTACACAAAGCAACACGATATTATCTAGCTCATCCTCTCTCGCCAAATGAGAGTAGCTCATCAAATTATCCATGCATTTTGCTTAAAATTCATCAGTAATTTGTACAATGCTACTCTATTTAGTTTCTTTCCTTCCTTCCTAAGCATTCTCCAAATTAGCCGCTTGCTTTTCAACAAACTCTTTTTCCTCTTAAGGATTAAATTTACATTTGGCTACTGCGGCTTGACTTATAATATTATGCACAAATGATGTTATCTTGTAACTGTGCAAAACTTTATTCTCTTTCCTAATTTCAGCTATCTTTTCCTTTAAACCAGAGGAGAAATACTTTTCATAACAAACGATTGAAAAATCCTCATTGGAAAAAAGCGTGTGCTTAGGTTTTGCTCCTCAGCTTTTGCGCTTAAATAAACGGCATTCCTTTACCTACCCTAATGAAGAAATGAAATCAAACAAAACTACTACATGCAAAACTAGTAGTAATAGAGCAAAATACAATGAAAGGAATGACAGAATATCTACCATAATATCCGTTGTGCTGCTGGAGCGGATGCCTATAAATATCCTGTGAAACGTTATCATTCACAAGCAAGCAAACAGAAGGAAAAGAAGGTGAGCACGAACCAACAACTTTTTTCTTCAAGTTTTTGGCTTTAGCTTCAGTAACTTTTTAGCTTTGAATAGATCACAAAAGTAAAAGCGAAAAAAAGTTGACCGTGTCTTTTTACTTTCGTCTTGCCACCACCACCACGCGCTCAGCTTGTAAAAAAGATGATATGAAATGTGTGAGTAAAAATCTAACACATTTTTACTCTTTAGTTTTCTCTCAGATCTGCTTCTCTTTGCTACACACCAGCCTTGTGTGCATTCACAAGGAAGTTCTTAATGTGAACAAAAGAAAACTTTGCTACCAACCAGACTTGTGTGCATTCACAAGGAAGTTCTTAATGTGAACAAAAGAAACGGTAGTGGCGGCCGTGGTGGTGGTATGGGATTGATGATGATTTTGCCAACATCATGCCACTTGAAGGAAAATCAGCCAAGTATAAGTAGCGTGTGCAAGTATAAAAGCACATGAAAAGATTTCCAAAGAATTTTTTCTCAACAAAAAACCAAGGTTGAATTTTACTGTATGTGCAAAAGAGGCGCGATATATATTGTTCCCTTGTAACATTTTTCAGATTCCGCCAGTTGAAATTGCTTACTCTGTTAATACTATCTTGCTTTTCATTTTTTTACAAAGAAAAAGACTGATGATAGTTGGTGGATGAAAAAGGGAAATGAAAGGCTTTTTCCTCTTTTATTTTTTCAAAGAAAGAAAAATAAGTCTTAAGTGTAATGCACGTCATCTGAATTAAAATTCATTTCTCGCATCATCCATGCAAGATGGCTGGTGAGTACTAGTCAAATAATGCATAAAACACAAACAGGTAGGCTTTTTAACGATGCTCTACTGAGTTAGTGTAACTTTTTTGAAACTCTTTTGCACGGTACGTGTGTATATGTAGGCGGTAGTGTAGATAGTGGGTGATGGCATCGTAAAAAGGAAAGGTCGTCTTTGATGGTTTTTTGAATGCAAAAGTGGTAGAGAACAGTATTTCACATGATCGACGTGTTAAGAACATGTTCAAAGGATTTTCCCCAGTAAAAAGAAGAGGAAGCAGGAATGTCGGATTCTCTTTAGGATTGAGCTTTAGATTAAAATAAGCCCTGGTAAATTTCTCATGCTGAACGGATCACTAGGTGTCTGTGTGTACGCGAACGTGGTGTAGGCACGCACTTTTCTCCTTGAACACTAAAAGAAGAGAGATATAAGTTTGCCATCAAAGGCTTCAAATTGCTTATTCATACATTCCATCGCTTCGTATTACATGATCATGTTTCCTCTTTGCATATAAATGGTTGCAAGCATGTGGAGAGAAATAGAGCAAAAGAACCTTGTTTCAGAAGTGCAAGTAGAAACTGGAAAATAAAGTTTCCCCTGTTCTAGTGTCGCCATACTTTTTGCACTGATCTTGCTATAAATTGACAGATTGTGCTTAAATACAATGACTTACAATGACCAAATTACAAAAATTTTCATGACCTTCAAGATGAAGATATTAGTTGCGGAATATTGAACAAATAGAACATGAATGTATTTAGAACAAAACATGAGTTTATATAAAATCTAGACGCTTCCAAATTTACTTGTATATTTCTGACAAACAAAATTTTCAAAGTATCAAAAACCAAGAGAAAACTTATTTTTTTATTCAATTTTATGTCCATTACAAATAAGTAGCATATATATGTACACATACAATCGAGATCGCTTTTTCCAGCATCAGCAGATGGATTTACCACGTAAAGAAATAATTTAATTTTTTCACCAAAAAACCAATGATAGCACATTCCAACTACACTATAAGCATAAGATATACGATCATCTTCGTTTGACAATTTAAATGGCACTTTGCATGTAATATATGTGCAGTCAAGTCAGGTTGATTCTCACTTGCATCTTTTTTCAAGGCAAATGCGAATTTTCAACAGCGTAGACAATTCTTCTTTTTTGAATTTCGTTGTGGGAAAGGGAATGGGAAAATGGTAATGAACAAAGTTGTAAGTACGGCACAGAACAGCTATTTGATTTCGATGTAACTGTCGGGCATTAAAAGAAGTGCACCAAAAAGCCAAGAATAAAGTTATAGATTTATTGTATCCAAAAGTCGTTGAATATAACTCTATTCATCAGCGGAAACCGCTTACCTAATAAACACCTTATTTTTTGAATGTACATGTTTTGTGTTTGCGTTGCCTTTAGGAAAAAAAGATATTTTCTGGAGATTGTATGCCAATGCCATATTATATATGACTCGCACATAAATACAGACATTCAACAAAAGTATAAGTGTACAGTCAGATTTTATTACAAAAAGCTGAAATCCCTGAAGAAGAAACAACGGAAAATTGGTGGAAAAACAGGAAAATATAAAAAATATTATTGGCTTGTGTTTCTTTACTGGCATTGCATTGTTTACTCGTTATGTTCTTTTAGTGCATATATATATGCGTAGGTGGCATTCTCTTTACCATGATTTTTCCAGCTTCTAGTATATTCCGGTGTAATAGTGTATGCACTACTCTGGTTTTGAAAGGGCGGTTCAGTGTGGCGGTGTAATGTTGAATATAAAATAAAATTTTTGGATCGTAAAATAAAACCTTTGCGTTTCCTTTGTTTGATGATCTGACTGCTGCTGTGCGTTGGCTTTGGAGTGCGGTTCAGTGTGGTGGTGTAATGTTGAATATAAAATAAAATTTTTGGATCGTAAAATAAAACCTTTGCGTTTCCTTTGTTTGATGATCTGACTGCTGCTGTGCGTTGGCTTTGGCTCTCGCTCAGTACACAAGCAGCTCTTCTTGGTGAAGAATTTCCTTCCTTTTGCTAGCATTTTTTTGTTCAAACATATATTTATACTTGCATTGCATGTTGGAATGTATTTTCAAGCAAAGCAAGTGGAGGGCGTTTGAAACGGATTTTTTAAAAGAAGCGGAAACATAAAAAAGCTATTTCATATAATGCATTTTTATAGGTGAAAATTCACAAAAGGAGAAAAAAAGATTATTGGCAGAATACCAGAAGTATGATTTTGATTTATTTTTGATTCCACACTGTTATTTTTTCTTCTCTACTACAGTTACGTTCCAAACAAAAGTAAATCACAAAAAAGAACAAATAAAATAGAAGAGGTGAGTTTTACATGTCGTGTGTCTTCTTCCAGCAATTTCTCTTTATTCAGTAGTAGATAAAAGTTTTTTCTTGTGATTCACAATCCAACATTTGAATGACATTATAATTGGATGCGGGGATTTTCAGCACAGGAAATTGGAAAATTGATGGTTTGCATTTGCAGTTTTACAGTCATCATGGACAGGCATGTTTATGTTCAAGGTCTCTCAAGAGGAGGTCGTTTATTGCAGCTCCCACTGCGAATAAAAGTGGATTATCACATCATGTGATTTCCATGTTTTGACACACTTTTTAATGCGTTCTAACAGCAGCTCCCACTGCGAATAAAAGTGGATTATCACATCATGTGAATTCCATGTTTTGACACACTTTTTAATGCGTTCTAGTTTAGCTTTCTACAAAATCTGTATACAAGCGCTTGTGTATAAAATTCTAGTTTACAAATGTACGCTACTTCTTTGATGAACATGTAGGCTTACAAATGTACAAAATGAAAATTGCAAAATAGACCAAGTGAAGCTTCTGGGAAATTAAAAAAACTAGTTATGAGCAATTTTATAATTAATGCTTTCATTCAAGTAACCAGTTCAGTTCGGTTTCGTCCACCCGTCAAATTTTCTCTCTTGCAACGCAACGCAACATTGTGTTTTCTTCTTCTTTTCTTGTGCTTTTCTGCTCACCTTGTTCTCTGCGTTTTCTTTTCTGTCTGACTGTCTGCCTGTTTGTGTCAGTGAATAACGAGATGATCATCATCATGTTCTATAATAAAGCAATTTACAGCATGCATACATTTTGCCATTACAAAAAAAGAAAACTCACTCAGCGAAACGTACAAAAGGCGTGTGCATGTAAAAAAAGTATGCACAATAATAAGTATGTACAACGTGGAATCTGGGTTAGGTATCTGGGGAGAGAGTGTCCGTACATTATTTTGTCTTTCTAACAGCGTCTCTCACGCGTTCCAGTCTTTTCTTTAAAAAATGCACGACTTGAAAGAGGGAAATGGAGGGAAAGCATGTATAAAACAGACTGCATGATGTGGCCTTGTTTCTCACTCACAGTCAGACTGAAAGAGCTTACAAAAACAACGGTATACATGAATGAGCAAATGTGTTACTGATATGTATAAATGTACCTACCATTGTTATTATTACCTATGTTATTATTACCATTGCGAGCGTCGTAAGCTAGAAGAAAAAAACTTGCCATTTTTACATCTTTTAGGAATTTTCATGTTTTATGAAAATTGGAAATGTCTGTTGTGGTTATGATGCATTACTTCCTCTCTGACACAAATATCATTACCATTATTGTGTTTTGGAGGTTATATTATTTGAGTGCGACTGTAGCATTGAGTATTAACCAAAACCACCTTTCTCTATGCAATACAAGCTCTTTCCTGATTCATTTTTTATCAGAAAAAAGAATAGTAAATTCTTAAACAGAGTTGTTGCAAAATATGTTATGTGTCTTTAATATTTATTTAATTTTGTCTTTGGAATAGCATTGAAATATGATGTTAGTTTAAATGCCGTGTAATCGAAATTTTGTCTGAGACAATTTCAAATAATATGTAGATTAGCTGTGGAAAAGCTGCTCGAGCAAATTAATAATTTTGGATCGGTAATAACGAAGCATAGTTTTGTAAGGAGGAAGAGTTATATTTTTTTTTTACAAAACTCGAGAAAATGTATGATAGTAGATTATGCCAAAATATCCAAACACTTTAAAAAATATCACAGCATGTATTTTTGCAGTTGTTGATACTTTTTTTCTTTGTAGTCATTGCTATTGTCGAGAATATCATGTGAGGACAAAGTATATTATAAACAGTGAGTTTTATTTTGGTTTCGTGTGGTCCTATGAAAATACATAAATACATCCTTCAATTGGTGGCTAGCATGCTAGTTCATTTTTTCGCAAGAAGAATAAAATACGCTCAGTTGTTAGTGCGAATGTAAAAATGTTTATTTTTGCCAACAAGAATAAATCTTGGTCCGTCGCAAATAGGAAACTGAAAGTGTAGCTCCAGCGGCAATGGGGTGAAAGTCCTACAAGCATTTTTAGAGTTAAATGTGTTTTTTTCTTTTTCTCTCTGCTTGTGAAGTAGAGAGAAAACGATGAAGAAGGTATGGATGGAGGTAAAGTGTGGGCGGCACATACACAAACACACACACACACGCTAATACACATATTGCCACAAGACAGACTAGAAACGGCACGAGTGAAAGCACAAAAGGCAATAATTCTTCGTTAGCTCTGCAAAACTACAAGTACAAAAATTTCATCATGATGATCATGCACAAGTAGAACTTTTTTAAGCAAAAAACTTTGCAAGAGTTTTACAGAAAAAAGTCAGACAACGACAAAACTACAATGAATTGGCAGAATTACTGTTACTACTTATTTACAGACAGTTATAACACGCATTTAGATTTAAACTTTTATAATATTACAAGTTAAAATTGCATAAACTTTCTGGTTTAAGTTGAAACGTACCTACGTTCATTTAAATAGCAAACTGCCAAGGTAGGCAATCATTATCAAAAAGCAGTACCTACATACATATGTTTTCAAGTGGGATATTTTATGGTATTTTGTGTGATTAACTGATACACTATCTTACTGATATATTCTCAAGTATTGACAAAGAGAAAAGTGAACTTGATACCTCAATCTACAAAAAACGAGATTTACTTTCCAGTCAAGTCTCTACATGTGATAATGGGTGTACATGCCTGTACGTACGTACACTTTTAGCAATGGTGGAAAGGGAATATTAGAGCATGGTATCTAAACAAGCTTTTCTCATCTCACTGATATATTCTCAAGTATTGACAAAGAGAAAAGTGAACTTGATACCTCAATCTACAAAAAAACGAGATTTACTTTCCAGTCAAGTCACTACTGATGTGATAATGGGTATACATGCCTGTACGTACGTACACTTTTAGCAATGGTGGAAAGGGAATATTAGAGCATGGTATCTAAACAAGCTTTTCTCTCTCGTTATCATCATCACAACAACGATACAAACAAAACGACACGTACAACATAAGCTCATTGTCAATGAACCTTGGAGCGACACCGACCAACATCAAAGACACGTTTTCTCTCCAACAGTGACTCCCAGTTTATTCCGTGAAAGCAAATGGGTATACATGCCTGTACGTACGTACACTTTTAGCAATGGTGGAAAGGGAATATTAGAGCATGGTATCTAAACAAGCTTTTCTCTCTCGTTATCATCATCACAACAACGAGACAAACAAAACGACACGTACAACATAAGCTCATTGTCAATGAACCTTGGAGCGATACCGACCAACATCAAAGACACGTTTTCTCTCCAACAGTGGCTCCCAGTTTATTCCGTGAAAGCAATAAATTGTTCAATATTTTTATTCATGAAGTTGCGAGCAGAGAGGAAAAAATGTGTGTGTGTATGCCTGTGTTTGCGATGCGATAGCGTATTTTTGGCTGTACTGTCTGGAGAATAGCAAAAAAATGATACAAAATTCCGTGGAAAATGCAGAATTGATGGGTTCGGCTTTTCCGTTGCTAATTCAAAAAGGATTGTTCCTTTGATATCGGTAAAGGAAAAAATGTATATACTGCAATGTATTTTTTACAATCTTTTTAGAAAATGAAGACAAATGTGTCATACATGCAGGCAGCGGCACACGATGGGAATGGTAGCAGAAGCAGCACTGTAGAATAATTCATAAGAGAATACGCACGACGAATTCCGGGAACAACAAGTCTTGCGATAAGTAAACAAAAAGGAAACGTATAAATAGACTGTACACTATACCTAAGAAACTTGTAGCAACAGTAACGACTACAGAACTCTGAATGAGCCTTGAGTAAATATCTGTCAAATCCTATTCACCTTTTCTTTCTCTCCATGTGGCTCCCGTGTCTGTATATACAGACCAACAAACTGATACCTTTACTTGAACATAATAACAACAAGCCAGTTTTTTGCGTTGGTAGTGCACAGAAAATCAAACATGGATTTTGACATTTTTTGTTGTTGATTCCGTCTTAATACTACTTGCAAAAATACTAGCTTGTCTATTGTACAAAAATGAGATGAAAAGAAGCAAAGTAAAAGCTCACTTGTACAAGATGTAGATCATATTGTTACAAAGGATTTGTTTGGGAATTGTCCAAATGCTGCTGCTGCTTGAGCAAGCTGTCAAAAGACATTTTCCAGCTATTGTAAATGTACAGCAGTTTTCGTTCTGTACCGTAGACAATCACGGAAAATAAGTTGCTCATAAGTAAAAGAATGAAATGGGTAGAGAGAGAAAAGGAGGGATTCGTGAGCAAATTTTGTAAGCTATTATGTGTTCCGCCACCGACATTTTCTGCAAATGGCAAGAAAGAAATAAGCCAGCCTAAGTAGATGGAGTCAAAAATGCCAAAATGCCTTTGGCCTTTCTTGCTCACCGTAAAAAACAGGAAATCAAGTGAAGCTTCCATCACCACCAGGCACAGACAAGAGTATACAGTGGTTAGTATTTATAGGAGCTTGTGTTCTACACACATAAAGTACACAGCAGACCATGAAATCTTATGTTTCGCACGTAAAACATTGTTGTTATTATAAATATTACCGACCGATACATAGCACAACAAGCCACGGTCAATAAACATTGGAATAAAATGTTGTAAGCGTGTGTTATACTTTATTTATCCACCACGCATATTACAGAAAATGTGTGATTTCTTCGTGTGCAAACGGATGTAGATATATATACTTTGTTTCCATTCTCTTAAGACATTTCTTTCCTCCGCTTTTCTTGTTATTTGTCTTATTTGACTTGCTTTTTGTTTTCGTAAATATTTTCTTGTTCGCTTTACTGAATATTTGGTTTCCTTACAGTTTTACTGGTAGTTGCATTTTTCTTATTTGGATATGATGGCCTGAAATGATGAAACATTCGAATTTAATGTTCACATTTTTGCAATTTTTGCAAACCCTTGATGTTGTTAATTTGCAATTAGAAATTAAAAATGTCATGAGAAAAAGTTTACATTAATTTGCATCCCAAAAACCAGAAGACAAAATGAAAAATACCTCATAATTACAACAGCTCTGCAATAAATGTCAGAATCATTAACTGAATAGAGTGAAAATTGTCCACTCTCTCTTAGGAAAACAGACACTACACAACAGGCAGTCAACCAACTAGTAGACAAGTATGCCTTTTTTATTCTTCTCCTTGTTTTCTAATTACAATGATTGTCAGTCCCAACGAAGAGCAATTAACCTAACGAGCTTTGGGCTGTAGAACTCTTTGTTGCGTAATTAGTTTTTTCTTTTCTGTTTTTTCTCTCTTTCTTTTCTTCACGCTAAATAAAAAAGTACAAGTATGTATCTCACACGCTGCGTGCGAAAAAAATGCTGTTGAATGTTGAGTAGTTGTTCAAGTAACTTTTCACTCATTTCATTTATTGTCTCTTCTTTCCTGCTCTATTCGTTCGTGTTATGTACTACAGCTGGTGTCTTTTGTCTTTGCACGAAATAGTATAAGATCAGAGAAAAACTGCTAACAAGTAGAGAAAATGACTTTCTTTGCCATATAAGACTTTTGTTTCTGAAGTGTGAAGTGATGTGCGAATATACTGCATTGGATGGGAAGAGAAAGACAATGAAAGCAAAAGAAAAAATAAAAATGAGTGGAAAAAGAAAACAGTCTTCTCATCTCATCCACCAACAAAAATGTTTTATATTTTTTTCCTCTGCCAAACCAAACTCTTTTGGAAAGAGATGGTGTGCGTGTGGCATGGCGTGTGAGTGTGGGCTCGTACACAAGTTTGGAAACGAAGAAAAAAATAAGTCTGTTTGTACGTTTTTCTTTTCGGTGAAATAATAATAATACATGTTCGTGTAGGTACATGCATATATACTCATATTACAACCCTCTCCTTACTTTCACTTGGCAGCCTTCGTTTTTTCTTTTTCTTCTTTTTTGCCGAGTAACAGAAATTGGAAGAAAAAATATTACGACATTCGTTTTGGCCATATTATTATATGCACTGTATTTAACCACGCAGTGCCCACGCACAATACTTAACGCTTTCTCTTCTTCTTCTTCTTCCTCCACTCCTTTTTTTCCTAACTTATTTTTATAGTCTCACATTCTTTGTGACATTTGCCACACTGCCACTATCTCTGCATGTGCGTGCTTGTATTTTATTCCCTATTTTTTGCTTACTGTCTTCCTACTCCTACTCCAACAAGACGTTTCTCACAAGTAAATACTTTTTTTCTTGTCGTTTTGTACAGAGATAAGGAATAGTTATAGATGCTCTTAAACTTCAGAGCTGTGTGAGTGCCTATCTGTATGTTTGCTTTAGCTCATCGTCGTCGTCGTCGTCAGTTGATGTTGATACTTTTGGCATGGGTGCAGCAGTGGCAGTAACAGTGGTTGGTAGAACAAGTGGTGATGCTAAGCAAGGCAAAGCAAATGTGGCTTGGTTACATTCAAAAGAATGAAAGCAGTAAACTTGCATCTTTGTCTCTCTCTCTCTCTCTTGTGCACACAAAAACTATTTTTCTTTTTTAAGCAGAAAGAACAGCAAGGGATATAGGGACAACAGAGTAGTAAAGTCTGACAAAGTAATAATAGCTGAAAATATGTACGTTTCTTTCTGTAAGCATCTCTTTTCCAACAGCAAATTTTCTCTTTTCTTGTATCTAATCATTTCAGTGCAATGTTACTGTCTTTCACAAGAAGTGGAGTTGGGAAAAAATAAAAAAGCAAAAGGGGGAAGAATAAGAAGAAGAAGAAGAAGAGGAAAATCTTTGTATTTATTCTTTATGCAATAATGCCATATATACTTGAGCCACTGCTGCTTTCTTCTTTCTGGGTATTATAGAATTTTGTAAAGAAAAAAACGTTCTTGCGTTGTTGATGCTCAAAATACCATGGAATAGTCCCATGAAGATGAGAAGGGGAAAGTGAAGGAAGACCGCAAAAAAAGTCACAAGATAAAGGGCTGCTCCCACAAAAGTGGATGCATTTTATACAGTGTACAGTGTAGTGGGATGCAATGCATATATATATGTACCACCAAACTGGGTAAATGTACACAATGTTGTAGCAGTAGTAACTTATGTGGTGTTTGTTGGATGGATAAGCATTCACTAGTATGTACTATACTATAAAAATACAAAGTAAAAGTTTCTTGGTTCAATTTTCTCATCCACTTTTCAAGATGTAATATTATCCCACCCAAATTCATCTACGCGAAAAAGAAGATACTGTTATTACGCTTGTACTTGTACTAACAAGTATACATCCAAAAAAGCAAAAAAACTACTCTTTGTTTTTCTTCTTTACTTTTTTCGTCAGTATAGTCCATCCCAGAGAATGCACCAAAAACCTTGATTCCTTTCTTCCTCTCTACTTGGTTTACTTTTTTATTTATTTTTTTTATCCACGAAAAAATGTTTGCTCAGGCAAGCAAGAGGCTATACAGCACTACTAGAGGAAAGTACGGTAAAATGAGAAAAAGTAAACTTTGCTATCAGTTTCTTTCTTCTACTCCAAAAAACAGTAGGAAAAAAGAAAGATTTTCCCTCTTCTTGCAAACTTGCACCGAAAGACAATACAAAACGTCCAACTTTAATTTCTATGCTCATCATCGCATTATCGTCGTGATCATCTTCTTTGAGGGAGGTGGTGCATCCACCAACGAGATTGAAACTTTACAGCAGCCAGCACAACTTGAGTGAACAGTATTATTATACGCATTAGTACCTCCAACTTGGAAAAAGTATTTTTTGTGGATGATGATGATACCCCTAAAAAGTAAACTAAACACTTTCAAAGCAATGCCTCATCTGTACTTTCTAAAATATAATCATGCTTCCTTTCTTCTTGTTACAGTCAAATTGTTCCTTCCTTCCTTTTAATTCTACGTGGTGGTGCATCCCTTTTTCTTCTCACTCATCATCACACTGCAAAAGTGCTTAAATATTCAATGTACAGCAGTAGTAAAATACCACACAACAGAAAAGAGTTAACACGTTCAACTAAAGAGTATATACTTCATAATAAGTCGGGCTAGCAACATTTAG
>JAANSP010000890.1:0-17959 GCA_036850745.1 Homidia socia
TGTAGGCTTATTTTCTGCTCCCATTTACAGTTCTAGGTTCCTACTGAACTACTGGTTTTCTTTTTTCGAATGCATACGTTAACCTGAAAGACCTGTTGTATTTAACTGGTTGAAGTATTTACATGAAGTCAAGAACTAAAGGGACAACCGGTATTGATTTGTTAAATTGACATTGTTAAAAGCTTGCACTATTGAAACGGTGTAATATTTTGCAAATTTTAAGTATTCACCATAAATGCGAAAGTGGTAATTCAGCTAAGCATATTTGCTTTGTAAACAGATATTTAGGGAAGATGTCTGAGAAAACATGGACATCTATACTATTATTAATGTGGTATTATGGTCTTTTATAGTAAGTGTATACACGTACACAATTAGGATATGATTTACCCCCAGGATATTTACGTGGAAAGGGAATTTAATACACAAAAACTTAAACAACAATTACCAATAGATATTTTACTAACAATGGTAAAAAGTACATACGAGATTTTAAATTTTAACGGTACAGAAAAAATAAACTCGCCGCATTTATTTCAACATTCCCACTTCAATGTACTACTAAAGTAACTGAGAGACAGTGTTGGATAAGCAAGGAAAACATGCTAGAAACTAACAAAACTTTTATTCTGTCTACTTAGGAAACTGAATAAATACAAATTAAGCTACTAACTTCAACTACCAAAGTAAGAAAACCATGCTAGAAACTAACAAAACTTTTATTCTGTCTACTTAGGAAACTGAATAAATACAAATTAAGCTACTAACTTCAACTACCAACTAATCACTTCAGGTCGAAAATCATAATAACATAATCTATATAAAGTTATGATTATATAGGCACAATGTACATTTATACTTGCAATTTAAGATACAATGATAACCTGAATTCTTATATATATAGTACTATACTAACAGATACTAAATGCATTGTATATAAGCTATCAACAAAAATATATATCAAGAACATATAATAAGAATATTGAAACATTGGACAAATAAAATACAATTGAATGATAGATATGATGAAATATGTTATGAATGATGATAACAATTATTGGAATTGAAAAATAAATCTGTTTATTAATTAATATTGTCTATAAAAATTTATATCCTAAAACATCACGACATGTCTCGCCCTGAAAAAATTGCTTTTATTTAAATGAAAATATTTTCAGGTATTACATGTTATTTTACATTGCTATCCGCACATACCGTATCCAATAAGATTGCTTCCAGACTTTTAAAAGCTGCATGTAAATACAATCTACTCCTACGTTACGTATTTCTACTTAAAAAAGCTTTGCCCACACTACTAGTATTACCTGTGGGTAAAAAAGATTTGTCAAATAGCTTTCCCATTTTCTCCCAACTGTTCGCTCAAAACGATTGTGCATTTTTGTAAAAGAAAGCATTACATAAAAAAGGATTCTACATGCTGTTGTCATATATCTCAGGATCAAATCACATCAAGCAACCATACCTTTTTTAACGATCTTTACATGATCCGGATTTTCCAGATCACATCCATTTCCATGTGGGTCTCTGCTCACTGTTCCCTTCCACTACAAAATGAAAAAGTGGAGAAACGAAACACAATTATTTTAGGTAAGACTCTTATCTACTTTTCACAGAAGTCATGGTGGCCCCATTTTGCACTTTTGACGCCACACACTTCAGCAGAATGGAGAAATGGTAAGTACTTCATACCCGGTGGTGAAAAAAGACACGGATTGTGTTCCATTAAAATATTAAATGATAACCCTACCTGAAGGTCATTCTCGTCTACACAGAAAACACCCACATGCTAC
Source organism: Homidia socia (assembly GCA_036850745.1). Classification (NCBI taxonomy): domain Eukaryota; kingdom Metazoa; phylum Arthropoda; class Collembola; order Entomobryomorpha; family Entomobryidae; genus Homidia; species Homidia socia. The sequence continues at coordinate 1,812 of JAANSP010000890.1, forward strand.
TTACAACCAACTAACCATAAATACCGTGATATTGGAACATTTTTTGAAGAAAAAAATTTAAATTTTCATGAGATGATGACAAAGATTTATGAACAGGGAGTGCAGGGGCAGGGCACCAATTCTTACATTGGCCTGGTCTGCGTGTCCCAATCCCAATAGCATTTTTGCAGTTTCTTTATCTTCAAAATTACCCATGAGAGTCAGACGGCGTCAGCCTTGTCTGTGTATGTCCTTGGGCTGCTGATGGTGGTGGTCCTATTACTGTTTTTCCATAAGAGAAAATAAGAACGAAAAAAATGAGTTTCTACATGATTTGATTTCACGGGGAAAAGAGCATACCTAGTAGTACTTTGGCTTATTTTTTCCTTCCTACACAAATAACACACGCAGTTTTTCCTCTTTCTCTGTTTTCAATTGTCTAAGGACATTTTAACATGATGATATTCATTCCCCGAAAAATCATCATCATCCTTATAAAATAATAGCTACTGGCTTTGGATTTCAAACTGATACGCTATTGTTAAGAAAGTGAACAGCACCAAAATGCCATGTATACCATTAAAATATACCTTTTTGCTTCATTTCTTCAAGTGTGTTTTTCCTTCATGCGAATAAAAATGGATTGTAAAAATGTGTACAGGAAAAAAAGATCTACCTAAAACAGGGTCTTGTACGGGCGCGGTAATGCAGTGATGTGAAGTGAAGTAGGCTTCAAAGACTGTGTAGCGACTTGTTAGATAGAATAAAACAAATTTTGCTGCTGCACACTCAATGTTGAATATGTATTGAACTGGTATTGGAGTTGAAAAGAGAAGAAAACGGTCATGATCTTGTTTCTATTTTTTCCAGAGAATGGAGAAAAGAATACGCTAATAGTTTTACTTATGTAGTATCATAAGAAAGGGAAAAACTGTGCTGGAAAGTAGGTAAATGCAATACACCGATAAGATACAGTTAGTTGCAGGCGTAAATATAGGAGAGGAGGAATTTTTTTAAAGTGTAGGAAAAGATGTTTTGTACAGGGAAAGAAGAACTTTAGACCATCAGAAAGAGAAGGTAAGTAAACGAGTAGAGCGAAATGGTAAAAGAACGTGAATCTGATAGAAGAATCCTTTTCTGTGAATTCCAAAGAGTTACATTGATAAGTTTTACAGGCAAGACTTAAAACGACAACAAACCTACTAGAAGGAAGGGAGTACATACGTATAACTGCTCTGTCAAGTTTTTGTATTTTGTAAAAGGTAGGTTAGAAATACTAAGAAAAATATTCTATAGAACGGATTGATAAAAGTAGTAAAAATAAAAAGAATGTACAATTGCAAGTAAAAAACATGTATGCATAACCTAGAAATGTTTTATTTGCACAGACCGACAGATAAAATGAGGATGGATTGGTCGTGAAATGACCGAGACTTTAGAAAGATTACAGAGGAAAGTGCTGCGGGCTTTAGTGGCGTTAGTTTGACAAGTATCATTTCACCGACTTTTTTTCACTATCTTTGCTTTTGTATGACATGATCGCATCACTCGTGACGATGATGGATTTGCTTGAATTCGTGGAAAGAATCATCAAAAAATATTAAAGTACATGAAAACTTCTTACCTGCCATATGTTTCTTGCTAAAGACGTGCTTACTTCAGTTTTAATTCGAAAGAAACTTTAGAAGAAAAGAGCTGGCTGTCCAATCAAGTTTTCAATCCGATTGAAATTGCATTATTACTATGAGGTATGTATGTGCAAATAAGGCATACAAGCACTTTTTAGAAAAATTGGTGGCACACTTTTTACTTGAAATAAAAAGATGGATGATGAATGGATGCCTTATTATTATTTGATTGAATTGGAATGGAATGGAATACCAATGATGAACTATCTGTAGTCAAGGAGTAGCTGTGGCTTTATCTAATATACTGTTTATTATTGAGAATATTGCTTCTTTTGATATGAAAAATATTCGAAATATACACAAGTTTTTAGGTTTTGATAATATGTACAAAAACACTTCGGTTTACACGGCATTGATTCAGAGAAAAAACAATAACTTCGTGTCGTAATAAAAATATTGTTCGAGCAAACTGTGTTCAGAATGAGCTGAAGCTCACAATGTCTTGTAAACCGAGGTGTTTGTGCACATTTGATCGTTTTTAGGTTTAGTAGTCAAGGAGTAACTGTGGGTTTATCCAATGTACTGTAGATTATTGATTTGTTTCTTTTGGTATGAAAAATATTCGAAATATACACAAGTTTTTAGGTTCAGAAAATATGTACAAAAACACTTCGGTTTACAAGACATTGATTCTTATGCATAGGTATATGAGCAAATGTAGAGAGTAAACTGTGTTCAGAATGAGCTGAAGCTTACAATGTCTTGTAAACCGAGGTGTTTGTGCACATTTGATCGTTTTTAGGTTTGGTAAAATGGAAAATAAAATTGACAATGACGGGATAGTAGTAGTAGAAGAGGGAAAATTTAGAGGAAAGCTAGAACAAGACTCTCCGGAAACATCAACAGCAGCAGTAGTAACATCTTTGTCTTTACATCATCATCTTGCTCAAGTGGACAAAATTGTTGACTTTTTTACGACAAATGAGGAGCTCGTGGGAAGATTTAGAATTTGCTCTTCTCGTCCCTGTCCTCTTCCAGTGAAACGAAATAGTAGTAGTAATATTAGCAACAGCAGTGGGGGTTGTGAGGAAGGAGGGAATCTACAGCAGCAGCAAGCAATTATCTTTAAAGTAAGTTAAGTTGACTACTAGCTAACTGAGTAAGTTATAGCAGTCTACTGGAGGGAGAAAGAAGGATAATGAGGTTACGTAAAGTGTTCTCGGTCTCTTCTTTCATCTTAAATGACATTTTTAGGTGTATCATTTTTCAAACTTACTGCTATTTGCTCTTTCCAAAATACACTACAGATAAGAACTACAAGTCCATACTCCTGTTGGGTCCGTCCAATTTACGGTCTAATGAGGCCAAATGTTATAGCCTGGGTTGAGGTGAAATGTGAGCTTAAGGCCAATTCCCTGGCGGAACTTGTGAAAAATATGAAAGAGTTTCTTGTCGAGATTTGTCCTGTGCCTGGAGCAATCCACACGATGACCAGTGACTTGTACACGAACGAGGTCCACAGTAATTTGCCAGAATTATTGAACATTTGGGAGGTAAGGGTGATAAAATAGTAATCGTTATTAGGTTTACACGTTTTCGTGTCTGATTGTAGAATAGAGCTGACCATTAATGAAGTGCTTGAGTTTCCTACATGTAATAACGCCTCCTTGTGCCTTGATTTATTTTTCAGGTGGTCGAGCAAGAATTGAAAGAGAACCAACAACAGCTCCAGGGATTTGTTAAAGAATTTTACAGAGTTTCGTGTCGTTTTCAAAGGTCGTCCTTGTCGTCATCTTTGCAACCTTTCTTGGAATGCATGACAGCACAGCAGCAGGAGGATGACATGTGGCAAGATTATATCAATAAGGATAACAACAGCGAAGCAGAGGCAAAAAATAATAACAATAATGTGGAAACATTTCACTGGAATCCTTTCAACTCCGTTCAAGCACACGATGAGCATTTTTATTTGGCACGCGAATTTCCCTGTTCCTTTGCTGATATCCAGGCTGAAAAGGTTTGTTCCTGTGCCAGTATTAGTAAATGGCGCTCTTATTTTATAACCGTTATCACTTATTATTGCGATGATAATATATCATCTCTGACATTCGACTAAATTATGCAACTTGCAAAGTGTTGCAACTACATCATATAAAAATTTACATGAGAAGCGTATTTGTTTCCTTTGAAGAGTGATGTGCATGAAATTTTCCCATTTTCTTCATTTTGAATGTAAAGCACGCACGCATATTTTTTGAGCAAGTCAACAACAACATGCTTATAGTACATCTTTTCTTCAAACGAAACAGAAAGTTGCTTTTATGTTTATTCTATAATATATTTTCATATATTTTTCCATGTCCGTTCCTTTGGCTCATTTTTCGTTTATTTTCCTAATAAAACAGAAAAGTTCCACTGGTGTGCACAATAGTCGTCTTCGTTGGAAAGAGCAGTGTCGTCGTGATGATCATGATGAAGACTTTGCAAATAAGAGTAGAATAGCTAGCCGTTGCTGCAGTGGAAATTGTGGAGCCGTTAGACAACTCTGCTGCCTTGTCTTTGTTCTCGCTATCCTACTTTTTGTGTTGTTAGTCTATATAGGATATAGTCAGTTCTATCATTATAGCTACTACTGTAATAATAATAATAATACCAACAGTAATAATGACGATGTAAAGAATTCTTGAACACGCTTATAATAATAATAATGCAAAGAAAATATTAATCATGCATGACTTGCCGAGTTCTGCTACCGATATTAAAAGACACAAATGAGATTAAAAACGATAGCACGTTGGAAAAATGTTTAATTATTAATTCTGTCTATATTATTAAGTCTTTCAAAAATAGCATGAGCATTTTTTGATAATAGAAATCTTAATAATAATAATAATTTTCATTTTGGTAACAAAAATCATACCACGACTCATGATTATGATGATGAGAAATTTGTGGAAGAATTTCCCTCAGAATTTCTCCGTATTGCATCATCAACTTCGGAGCAAATGTCGAGAAGCAGCTGTCGAAATTGGGTGCGTTCCAGGTAGGCTGCATGCTTGAGAGCATTGGAAACGTTGGTAAGGTTGAGTTTTTTAGTAGGCCACTGGAATTGGGAGGACTGATGAGAAAGATTCTGAAGAAAGAACAAAAATAATTATAAAAGGGAAAACAATAGACCTGATTTTTCGGAACTAATTAGTATAGGATTATTATTGAAGAAAAAATTAATTGGAGTGGGATAGTAAAACAAGCAAAAAAACATTAGTGTTTTTTACCAGAAAATAATAACTCCACTTGGGCGACTCATTATCATGAGCTATGATCCATGAAGTGATGGCTTCATTTAGGCAGTCTTCTCCAGCAATGTCCTTGTTTTCCTGAAGCATAAAGTAGTAGCAACCCTTGAGATAATGTAAAGTACGAAGACAACGTTTATCCCACACACGGATCAGATCGAGATTCTTCATGGTGATTTTGAAAATTGATTGAATTTCCGCAGCATTCTCGACTGGATGCGCCATTAAAAGTTGAAGAAGGCCAAATATAGCTCCAATGTTGTTTGGATTATGGATCGCTTCTCGAAAATGATCAGCGGCTTGCTTGTGATTTGTCAACTGATGAGAAGATCATTAGTTTGTATAGAGGAAACCGAAAAAAAGGAATGAAAAACAAACAAGGTGCTTATATAGACACTTGACCTAAATCTCTTTCTTTTTATGACTAAAATACTTTTCTATTTTGGCTAATCATTATCATGCTTCAAATGCATTTGTTTGTACCAGTAACTTGCATTTAAAAAATGTGTACTTTGTTTTGCAAATCAGTATTATCATCACATTTGCTTAAACAAATACTACATTTAATTGCAATTTCAGGGAAAATTGTCATTGTTTTTTTGATTTCATTTTTTTAAATGTGCATTTGATTGTCACCAAAAAATAAAGTACCTTACCTTTAAATGGACGAGACCAACTCTATAATTTGTTCTAGGATTCTTGTTATTTAGCCGCAACGCTTTCTTCAAGCAGCGAAAAGCAATGTCCATATTTCGATTTGCTGGAGGCAGAATAAACATGTATACCTCAGATAGATTGAGGTAAACTCCGTCCAAATGGCAGTCCATTTCTAAAAGGTGACTAACGCGAATTTTTTATTATTATTTTCGTTTAAAACGATGATTAATATTGATAGTTCTTGTGAATTCTTGGTATTCAGGATAGGTACTTATAATAATTATATGAATATAATCCTTTTTAAGTTTAAGATGTTTTTGTTTGAAAAACTAAACTATCTGCCTTCTTTAAAAATTGGTGGACTGCTATCCAAAATCCAATTCGACTTACATTTTGTTTCTTTCTTAATTTTTTACTTTGTTCACGAGCAAAAAAAATAAATCGAACCCTTTCATCTTGCTTATATTGTTTACATCTTGTGTAAATAAGCAAAACTTTACAGTTTACAGTAGACTCACAAATTGAATTTATTTCAGAAGTGCATTATGTACTATTTATTCAATGTAATAAAAGTTAGTCCCGTTCTACTGATTTTTGTGCGTTTCCATTCTTTGCACAAAATCATGAATGTCACGTCTACTCTAAAGTGACCCTAATTGACTCCATCCAAGTAAAGCAACATATCAAATCGTTCGCTTCCGCTTCTTTTATAGCTTCTCTCGAATCTACACCATGCGGCTACAACTTTTCCTTACACTATTTTTATTTTCAACTCTCTTAGCCCTGATCATTATTCCCAATTCATAGACGCTTGGGTCTAGAATACTTTTCAAACTCACATTGTCTTTTCCAAAATACGCTCCAAAACCTCGCCGGGCATCTCGAAAGTGTATTGGCCAAATCTCCACGGATAGTATTGATTGAGTGAACCGCTCTCTTCAAAAGCCCCACCAGCATCATTGGTGGAGTCATCATTATTTTTGCCACTGCCACCATTATTATTACCGTTTGAGTTTGTCCATCGCCCACTACCATTATTTGCTTGGCACTGCCTCTCTGTAAACATTTGCGCGAGACAAATGCACTGATACGAAATGCTCAGGGGATCATCATCAACAACTCCCGCTGCATGCACACCACCAATAAATTTACAACTTGCATCTGAATTTCCTTCTCCGTTGATCTCTTCCTGTTCATCATCATCGAGCAAAAGAAGAGGCAGCGGACGTCGTACCAGTTTACGGGTTCCGTGAATCGCCCGGTATAAATAAAAATGCCATTTCGGGGTATACGGCTCCATTTCCAAAAGAATCTAAATGAAAACGGAAGTAAAAAGGAGTGAACCAAAAGTCGTAATTTTACAAATGAGCTGAGACTGTTGTAGAAGAAAAAGCTTCTTTATATTATTGTTTTACAGAATCCATCCAATCCACTCTGTCCACGTTTGCTCTGGAACAACAAATGAGAAAGACGTCTCGCACGGTCCAGACAATATATTTAGCTTTTGCAGGTAGTCGCTTAAAGTGTTTTAATGTTGCACTACCACCAACTCTTCGCCGAATATCCCTTCCTAATGCCTTTCCTCTTGAACCTGATGTTGTTGGAGATGGGCTCGCCGTACTAATTTTAATCTCCAGAAACATTTCCAATCCTTCAAGAATGTAGAGAAAGCCCTGTGTGTACTCTGGATTTGGGTTATGTTCGCTCCATCTTTTAATAAAGTGCTCAATTTCATTCATACAGTCATTGGCTTGTGCATAACGCTGCAGCTCAATGTAGAAATGGGCTTGGGTTATCTTTTTCGCAATCAACGAAATCCCTGCAAAACAGTTTTTTGTCGAAAGGAGTGGACTTTGGTCACCATAATTTTCGCGATACTCATCGTGAAATTTTTCCTCTAGGATGAGTACCCCATGACTAAGTTCAGCAAGGGATAAAGGATATCCGGGGTGTAGTTGGAGCCAGTTAAATGGACCCTCATAGGATTGCAAAGAGGGAGGGATTAAGCTACCCAGACGCAGACGAATCGAGTCATTCCCAGACGGTAGTGTATTTACTACAGTGATTAGATCTGAATTAAACTGACCTGGTCGCATGCTTCTTTTAATATTTCCTTTCTTTATAGGTATTGGGAGATAAGTAATGATAATTGATCAAGTAAATAGAAAGTATGCTAATTAATGAGGACGAAAAAATATTGGGAACAAACTAGGAGGAGAGCTAATCAAGGAAATGAACACTGCTCTGATATTCAGTAATAAAATGTTATGATGATTTGATTTGGTAGTGCCTCATTGATAAACCAGTGACTGGGCTCATTAAGCTTTGCCAAAACATTGTGTAGCCTAATATGGCCAAAAGTAAAGAGGAAAACCAACTCAACCACAAAAGGAGGAAAAAAATATGAACTATATAATAAGCTTATCAACTCAAGTGTGCCAGCAAATTGTACTTTGACAAACTACACAGTATATTTGAGTACATACTGTAGCATAACAAAAGCCAACCAGAATGCGTTTCTAGAAAAATGACAAAACATTTTCATCTTCTCACTTGGGACTCTGAGAAGGACCTAAACGAGTTTACGGTTTACACACAGTTTACAGTTGGCGGAAACGCTCTCATAAAATATTCATATTCATTTAGATTTACTTGTAATTCGAATGGATTTTGCTGTGAAGTACTGATGATGATGGTAGCAGCAGCAACAGCAGCAGCAACCGCATATTATAGACACTCAAAAAATGCCTCGTCTCGTCAAAAGACTAAAATCCACTTTCTGGCAGCAGAAATGTAAAAACTCGTTGAATTTCCATAATAAGACGATTATGTTATGGAAATGGAATGGTATTCCAATTCCAGAAAGACAGCTCGCTGGTGCTGCTGCTGCTGGAACTAAAAAGAAAAACGTCAGACTATTTTACTGGAAGAATACAAAGAAAGCCTCCTGCATCCTTTAGTTAACTTGCTCGATTTTCTGCCTTTTTAAAGAGGAAATCAGAACAGGCAAAGCACTCATCATCCATAGAACGACATTGAGTTGTGTGAGTAGGTATACATGTATGTTATGCTGTTGTGGTGGTGTTGTCAACACGGGTTTTCCAACTGATGAATAATTTATTAACCCCCATAATCTTATCCATTTGACAAAAATCTTGTCCCATTTCACTTTTCTTTCAAATAGAGAGAGAGATATGTGATGCGATGATCCTCGCCATCATCATATGTGCAATCTACGACGTTGTATAAATTATCATTTATGGATAACCAGAAAAACATTCTTTGGAAAAGAAGATGACGACAGAGTTCACTGTGTACTTCTACACATAGCTTCACTTTACTTTTTAGGCCCTTAGCATAATAAATAAATAATCGTTAAAATTCATACCTTGAAAGGCTTGTATGTTTCGGATAAATAGCATGAAACGAGTATGCCCATTTAAACAACATTGTTATTGTCCCTTTTTCCAAAAAAAATCACTCATCCTCCTCAGTTTGTCATCATCATCAAGACCATACTCAATTTAAAATCAGTCATTTTACCATCGTCATTCGTCGGTTACATCTCTTTAGTCTTAGGTGCAAGTTGTTTTCTCCAGTGAAGTGAGCTTTCGAGTTGCTTCCTCTTTTTATAGCAACGTGGGAAAGCGCCTTGAATCTTCTCAGCAGAAGTGAGCATCTAAAAGCTCCAGAGCACTTTTTGATTCCTCATCAAATTTTATGACCATCATCTCACCGTCTAAAAATCTTCATGATGAAATTTTACTTGGTAAACTTTTCTTTACAGCAGCAGCATTTATTCGGTTAGAACATATACGTTCATCAACTACTTTTCTTCATTATCATTTTTCTACTTCAAGCATCAAAGTAAAGTAGTTAAAAAGAAGATGAAGGGAGACGGATGCATAATAGTCGCAATGGTTTGTTAGAAATACTTATTAAATAAGTATATGTATGTTCTTTCAAATTTTAGGTGCAGCCGCAACTTGTGTTTCGCAATGAAAAAGCGCGCACATCACAAAAAAATATTCCCGACATCGTATTACAATATGCTCAATCCATCATATAGGAATATTAGAAAATTTTGATGATGCATGGCATTCAGTTGATTGTGTTGACTGACTGTGTGTGTGTACGTAAGCTTCTTTTCTGTATAAAAGGCAAAATTAAAGTGTTGAGTAGTGTTGATAGATATAATAGGATAACCTTTTAGCAAACAGATGCCTACATACAAAGCTTATAGTGACTTCTTATCATCACTTCACAGTGCAGAGCCAATAACGCTTCTTCTCAACAATTGGCGGTGTAGTGCACTGGTGTTTACCAACATATTTTTATATGTATACTTACGTTGATGGGCCTTTACTCTAGGCCATATAACTCAACAACAATTATTGAATACTTTTTTTCTCTGCATCAAAAGTCATCATGATAGGTTGAGCCCATGGCTTTTTGCATGCATATTATTTTGTACGCAATCCATGCAACTCATCAATATTTTTTTCGTGCATTTTTGAAATCAATGGCAATGAAGGGTGAACAATTTTTTTTGCAAAGGTAAACATTTTTGACTGAATTGACTTGGGTATTCAAGTGCGCAAAAAATGTATATCAAAGTGGATATTAGGCGCTTACATAGTAGGTAAAATTATATATTTCCCAAAATATAAGTACGTGCTACATAAATGCTGCGCCTGCATTCTGCATTGCGTAGTTTCTGTTGGTAAAGTAGGTATGTGCTTATCATCAATAATAATTTTTCGATTTCAATAGCAAATCTTCTCTTTTCGACAGAATACATGCAGTCGACAGCAGCAGCTTATTAGAACTATTACTCACAATACGTTTTAATGTTACGTTTTTTTCTTAAATGGAAGTATTGGCTAAAAATCGAAAATGAACATGATTTATTTTTTAAGTCAATTGTAAAAAATGTATTGCAAGAAAGTGTTTTATTGTACAATTTCATGCGTTGCATGTACCATTATACCATATAATTTCCAAAAAGTTCAATGTTATTATGAAACAGACGTAATTAAGCTAGCAATTTCAATAGCAATCTTCTCTTTTCGACAGAATACATGCAGTCGACGGCAGCAGCTTATTGAAACTATTACTAACAGTACGTTTTAATGTTACGTTTTTTCTTAAATGGAAGTATTGGCTAAAAATCGAAAATGAACATGATTTATTTTTTCAGTCAATTGTAAAAAATGTATTGCAAGAAAGTGTTTTATTGTACAATTTCATGCGTTGCATGTACCATTATACTATATAATTTCCAAAAGGTTCAATGTTATTATGAAACAGACATTTAAGCTAGCAAAAAACTTTTTAAAAATGGAGTCATCTTCTTTGATGATTGTAAAAAATGGTGATATTGAAAAGTGAGTATGATCATTATCATCATTAAAACTATTGTATCATACCACCTATATACGCATGTTAATCACCATTTTTTTCTTTAAGATATACTTATCGAATTCATTCACTCTTGCCTTATTTCGTTGCTTTGATAAATGAAGTGATTTTAAAACAATTTAGCTCTTTTTGGCTGATAGTGGTTTTTGGTGTGAATTTCTCAATGTAATTCATTATTTTTAAATAAAAAATCGTCTCAGAAAAGTTTCAAAGTCGTACATTGCAATGCCACACATTTGATGTAAAAAACGATGCTCAACTTCAACAGCTCCTGCAGGTGCAGACTGCAGAGACACACAACTTTGCTATATGTATAAAATGATAGATTATCAAAAAGCTGTGTTGACAAAAAAAGTTAACAAAAAACAAAGAATTTGGTGCTACAAAAACTGAACAGCGTAAATGCAACTTTTTTAAAACAAGAATAACATTAATCTGAAATACGTATTAGTATGAAGTTACACTCGCATTTTTTACGAAGCAAAATTGTTTGCACATGGCAGCGGCTGTGCGAACATCATCACATTGTATTGAAAAATGCCGACATAATACAACAACGCAACTTACAGAGCAATTTAATTTTTTTCTCTGTGATGGAGATGATATTGATGATGAAGGTAATAAATATAACAGTGGCCGCAGTACTGCAAAAAATAATGTAAATGTAAAATATAATATCATGGCTCCCACTTACAAGCTCATTTGACTTTGGTGGTAATTATTTATTGCGACACATTACCACATAATCATATACATACATAACATTGTAGTCCTTCTCACCAAAAAAAGGGGTTTATATGTTTAGTTTTATATATCATATTGATATAATGTGCTGACTTGTAATGTCCTGGTAAAAACAGGAAACCACAAGGGCTCACCACCACACTCAAATTATTATTATGTCAAAGCTAGCAGCATCTTGTTTCCTTTTTCTCCCTTGCAGTACTTTGCGCGGCAATGTCATCATCAGCGGAGTCATGATTAAGATGAGGTCAAAGGACAAAATTAACAAAATTCAATGGATGCATTCATCATAATTGAGAGAATTCAAAATTAATCCAACAGTAAGGATGTCCTGGTAAAAACAGGAAACCACAAGGGCTCACCACCACCACACTCAAATTATTATTATGTCAAAGCTAGCAGCATTTTGTTTCCTTTTTCTCCCTTGCAGTACTTTGCGCGACAATGTCATCATCAGCGGAGTCATGATTAAGAAGAGGTCAAAGGACAAAATTAACAAAATTCAATGGATGCATTCATCATAATTGAGAGAATTCAAAATTAATCCAACAGTAAGGAGCATGCAATAAATACCTAGGGGGTGACACGATGACAATGCATCTTTTTGAAATAGAGTCTTTTTGGAATTGATTTTCATGAGTAGTGCAACTCATAAAAGCCATCGAATACAAAATTTGCAAACAATAAAGTGTGGCTTTCAAAGTATGTTGATTGTCCTGCAGCATTTATCACCAACAAATAGAAAATTACCAAAAAACATGCATGCATTGTTGCAGTAAATTGGCAATAGGGACAAAAGACGATAATGAAAGGCAGCACGGGAGCAGTTGCAGCAGCATCCATTCATAGATCCATTGCTCCTTGATTTGACGCTGTATTTTTGGATGCATGACAAAAAAGGCATCTTTTTTCACTTAACCCTGACCGGATTTAAATATTAATTCCGTAGTTTAGTTGGGCTACTGTCTTGTTGTATTGCATTTTGCATGTGCACATTGTGCATGCAATGAACTTTTCATTTGTTTTTGTTATATAGTTGATGGGCGGTAGAGCACATGAATATCAACAAGCACCAAAAACATAGGTAGCACAAAAGCAGACAGGATGAATAGTGTAACACGAGAGCGAGAGTGATGGAGGCACACGAAGTGCAAAAAACTGATTTAACTTGACTTTCAATGACAAATGGAAGTACCAAGTGGACATGACCTGCTTGTTCTTTGGATACGATGTTACGACTAAAATGTTCATAGAGCACATATTATGTGTATGATATAATGTTGATGCACTTTGTTGTCCTCTGTTCTGAAAAGAAATCAAAAAATAACAATGACCACGCCAAAAGACAGAGCGTATCAACAACACTCGACCAATTTAAATCTAAATTGAACTATGTGAACTGAAATAAATTTTAAATTGTATTCACTTGTGTCATGGAAGAAAGAAAGCCGAGTAAATTGACTACTGCAAGTTGTTTTTATCCACTTATGTTTACATACATGTTGTGACCCCGGCTGAGGAATAGCAAAGAAGGGGTTTTGTATACCACAACTGTGGCCGGCACAAAATATCAGCCGCATCACGTAATTTTATTGAAAACTACTAATTTCATTTCGGAGGTAAATTATGGTGGTGGTAGTAGAAAGACATATAATTTGTCCGTACATTCAAGTTCATAGAAGTAATAACAACCGTACGATGATTTCCCTAAACGTTTGAACGGTGTGCCGACCGACACGACATGATCAATCAAGGAGAACATACAAGTAATAACGGAACGGAATAACCGAGACCTGTTACATAACTGAAAATAATAATGTGAACCAATTTACGAAATATTAATGCATAATTTGCTTAGCGTAGATATACGTGATGATAAGTTGACAAGCGTTTATCAAGCGAGGTTTCAAACCTTTAATTTCTATTGATATTTATTTATTTATTGTTTTTTCTCGAAAAATTTAAAACTTAAAGGTTTTCCTTGCACAAAATTTTTGCAATATCTGTTCTCATAATTTATTTAAAAAAATACCTTTTATTGTTTTTGTACACTTCATTAAGTTATTTACAAATCTTTGTAAACAATAATGTCAACCATGCATTTATTTTTGACAATAAATAATGCTCATTTAACAAGAAAGTTAACTCTTATGTTCATGTTTTCTCATAAAAAATGTTATATAAATTTAGTTAATTTGAATACTGTATCTTGATATAAAAACAACAGCGCCAAGAACAACTATACATTTATTACTATCCCTGGGCATATAATGAGCAGAATATAATAATATGCAATTTTTCATTATCAGCAACTCATCTTATGTCATCACCGCTTTTCTATTACTATGATTTTGAACTTGTTGAATTTTTTTTTCTTTTGCAAAATACACCTGCCAAAATAATATCAACAAAGCTAGCCATCATAAGCTAAAAGAAAGATGTATGTATTGCTTTATCCAAAAGGTTGCAATTACAAAGTATACCACTTTCGCACTACGTAGGCATTATTATCATCGTCAAAGTCATTACCAAATATAACGCAATCTTCACCAAGTCCAACTAAACAACAACAATAAGCAATAAACGGAGCCAACTGAAAATGCATATTATATTGCCATTATATAACTTTTATAAAACAACAAGGACAACAATTAACTTTTGCCATCTTTGTTAAACGTATTAGAGAAACAAGTTGATGCATGTCATGTCATTGTTATTCCATTCACTCTTGCTGTTACTACCATTATTTCATTTGATTTGTGCGTGGACATGCANGCTGTTACTACCATTATTTCATTTGATTTGTGCGTGGACATGCATACGCTTCTGCCATTATTTTTTTTAGCGTTTTTCAATGTTACTATGCTCTAAACATTATCCCCATTCCGAAAACATGCATGCCATAACCAAGTAAAAAGAATCAAAGTTATTTCTTCTTTTTCGTTCGTGAGTGCTAATTTATATTGTGCAAAGGCTAATGCAGGTTATGAGCGAAGGCAAAGGTGCTCCGTGTGGTAGCGGTGGTATGACCATTATGATGATGAAAATCAAAGTCACCTTTGCCTGCTTATTGCTTGCATACGCAGATTGGTGACGGTGAGAGATGCCTTAAAGGATATTTTGCAAAAGGACCTTTCGTGGTTTGACTTCATGGGCTCTTCTTGATGATGACAAGTATATTATGTAGTAAACGAGCAAAAACCGTACGACAACAACAAATGGACGACACACGGCGGTCACCCACACACAACTGTCATGAATGAAAATATTATATGCATGCATGCCGTGTCATCATGCCATGGCTTTGAGTCTTGGATCTATTATCCATATAGAATCTAAGGTAATAATGCATGCGCATTGCCACGTTGCTATATTCCACGCTATTTTAATTTTTTGACGCACCAACAGATTCCATAAGGGTGCCTAACGATAAAAGCGTTATATAATAATATGCACAGGACCCATAATAACGAGCAAGGCGAATGTGCAGCTTAACTGACACAAGTACAAAACGCACAATGCATCTACTAAATAGGTGCACAAAATGTTTTGCTTTTGCTGATATCTTATGGTCTTGGATTCAACTAGCGTTTTGCATGCCAGTAAGTCAGTCAGTAGTGCTTGCAGATGGACAAAATAATAATGAATGAGTAATGCTATCGCGAACAAACACCACTTGCACATTTTGCATGGTCTATATAAATATAGTACTCTTTACAACACTTTATCTTACCTACTTTTAGTGTTATTTTCATGAACCATGCATCTTGCGTACACAGCCAAAGCCAAGCCAGGCTAAGCTACTGAAATAAAGCAAAGTTGCATATTCAGTCAGAATGACTGCTGCTGTCATACGTAAGAGCTTAGTAAGGAATATGATCATAATGATCATCAAGATGAATTTCATTTTTTCGTTATGAATGCACTCATACTGCATTAATGCTGAAAAGATAAGATGATGTTATCATGTAATGTTATGATATATTTTGATTCAATGAGTGATTCTGAAAGTAAGAGTGACTAAATAACAATGCATACGAAACTGTTTCAAAGGACTTTAATGCATTTTGCATTATTATTATTGCTATGTAGAGACTATATCTTAATAACAGCATATGTAGCAATGAAATTTCAACGGATGTGACAGGTACACATGAAGCGCACCACGCACTAGAAACACAACAATTTTTGCAGAAAGGAGAGGATAACAATTAAGACGGTTTCCAGTACTCTTCATTTAAACATTACTACCACCACGACTGCTGTGTGTATGCTGCCGCTGGTGATTTCAGTTTCAGTTACATAAGAGCAAATAACGTGGTTATCTCTAGAAATGTGTTGTGTATTTTGGTTACTTGGTACATTAGTGGCGCTGGTTAGCAGCAGCTTTAGCTAGCGTCCATCCATCCGAGAACAAAGTGCA
>JAANSP010000891.1:0-17956 GCA_036850745.1 Homidia socia
CCCACTCACAGTTGCCTTTTATATTTCCTGGCTCTTTATCCTCTAAAAATCTAATATTTTATTTAAGCTAAAAATTGCCACGACTTTTATAGTGGAGCGAATGCATATGCCACAACGCTACTCTAAAATATTCTCTAAAAAGTACTACATTGTCGTCTCGTGCTCTAGTAGTCACAGTACAACTTGCTCAGACAACTTTATAATAATATCCAAGTTGGATCACCAAAGACAACAAAGCTGTTTGTGTTGGTGTGTGTGTGGCGTTCAGAAAACGTGCTTGAGTGAGCCCAAAGCTTTTTCCTCATATTTTCTCTGTTTTTTCCTTTTCTTTGGGTCCTCGCGTTATTATTATACTACAAGTACATTTTTTGAACGAAAATATGGCTACAAAAAAGTACCAGCAAAAGCCCAGTAAACTGTGTGAATATCCAAACAGAGAACACACGCTCCTTTGTGCGTTCTTCTCTCATCTTCCTCTGTGTTTGTGAATCGGACAAATTTTTCGTACCTAAAATGTATACATGTTATTATTTGCTTACATATTTATGCGTGGGGTATTATTTTTTTCTTCTTCTTCTTTGGGTCCTCGCGTTATTATTATATTACAAGTACATTTTTTGAACGAAAATATGGCTTCAAAAAAAGTACCAGCAAAAACCCAGTAAACTGTGTGAATATCCAAACAGAAAATACACGCTCCTTTGTGCGTTCTTCTCTCATTTTCCTCTATGTTTGTGAATCGGACAAATTTTTCGTACCTAAAATGTATACATGTTATTATTTGCTTACATATTTATGCGTGGGGTATTCCAAGGTTCCGTAAGAATTTCTCTTTCCTTTTCTCGTCTCTTTACTTTCTTCTTCTTCTTCTCTCTGACGGTTATATTATTTTTTTGGCTGTTCCTCTCTACCAACGTACATATGTACCCCATATTCGTCTCATAAAGAATAAAACAAGACATACTTGTCTCCTTGAGCATTTTCCTTTTTTTTCTACTTTTTGTTTGTGGTCCATGTGGTGTGGTGGTATGAATATACACACACACACACAAGCACAGCAGTACTTTCTTTTACATTAGTAGCCGAGAAACAAGCAGAGGCAGCAGCAGCAGGATATCATATATAAACTATAATAATAATAATGTAATGGGATGCTTTCACTTTTCTTTGCAACTTTTATAAGCTCACAAAGGACTATTCATATTACATGCGTAACTCTCTGGGAACGAGATTTTCATGATGGGATTATGCTTAACAATATATACGAACGCGTGGATGATGTACGTAGTAGTAGTAATATGCTATCATTCAAATATGCATAGAGGTGTACACTATAATAATAATAAGTTGTAGTAGCAGTATAAAATAATGCAAGTTGGTTTCAACTAGAAGCTTTTTTGTGGGGTGAGCAATAACTAAACCAGAGCAGGGCAAGGGAAAGAGAGAAAGTGTCCATATTACAAAAAGAAAGAAGAAGAGAGATTCTCTCTGCCTTTTTTTGTTTGTTGGGTTGAATCAGTTGGTTGGCTGGTTGAGATATGATCACATTGTAATGTTTCTGTGGGACATGTTCCCTATACTGCCGCGTGCTTAGTTTTTTATGCTGCCATATTATTACCATTATTACCCGAGTTCGAGCACTATCACTCTCAAGGAGAGGGACACAAAGACATTTCATGTTGTTTCCATCATCGTCATACATATTTGTCGCTTGGTGCTATAATAATGTACGTACCGTATGAAAAAATGAAAAATATGCGGAATAGTCAACCGGACGTTTATTTATTGTAATAATAATATAATGAGGATAATGATAATAATAACATATATTTTTGGCTAGCTCCAGTCAGCACATGAATATTCCTGACTGCACCAGCAGCAGCGGACATTTTTTTCCACTTTTTAAATGTAATATTGTGCGTCGTACATCGATCTGTTGGCATTATTATTACAACTAGTATTTCATTTTTTGTACAAAAAAAGGATACGCAAGCGGAGGAGGACACACTGGCCAGAGTATTTATGTTTTGTCGTGAAAAGCGAGTAATTTTTATATGGACCGTATTTCCTTTAATGCTGGTCATGCTTATGCCTATTATGTAGCCAAGTACCTCAAGTATTCATAATTCCAGAGTAAAACATCTTTGCCTGGAAGCAACAATATTGCAGTTTCGGAGAAAGATGAATAAGGAGATATGGACTAGTACTTATTGCTTGCCATTTTCTATGCATCTTTTTGGGGCAATATGAGTCAATATATGTATGTATTTGCATGATAGTATTTTTTTGTACATAGAACACAGATATTTACCCACTGATAAACTACAGATCTGAATGGATAAGCGATATAGTTTTTATACATTTTTTTAGATCTTTTGGGCATTATTACGGCTGTGATGTAGCTTTAGAAATGTATTTTTTTATATACGACGTGCACATGATGAAAGAAGGAGAAAGCGGCAGTAGAGATAAAAATTGCATATTTATGCCAGCATTTTCGTATGATCATCATAATGTTAATATCATGCTTTATGTATGAATGTCATTCCCCGAGAAGTACTTTATCTTCCCTTGGGAAGCATTGGCAGGCGTACCACTCACAACGAGAATACGACATGGACATGGAAAAAAATGTAAGTGAATGTGCTTGCATACTATACATATGTATACTTATTGCGTTGGCAAAAGTGCTTTTTTACCAAGTACGAATAATACTCTCAGGGTTCAAACACGGAAATTTAACTTTGGATGATGTAAGCACTTACAACATAAAGTTAAAAACAATTATTATCCATTATTACAAGAGCGACAGTTCTTTTAAAAGTCTTCAGGTAAAAAAGACTAAAATTGTCATTTCCGAACCAAGTCAAAAAATTTCGTTTTCTTGTTTTCGAATCTACATTCTACTAAATTAAACATCATTATACATACTTGAATATTCAATCCTCCTGGTTTGCAGCCTTTTACTTTCCCCAGAAAAAAATGTTTTCATCTTCCATTTTGAAATATTTTATTTATTTGGTACACAAAAGCAAAAAAAATGCCAGTAGAAAATACAAGTGGCCACTACCATCTCCGTTTTACAATGGCAACTTGTCTCGAGCCATCCTTGAGAAAAAATTCGCCGGGAGAGATACAGAAAAAAGGACATGAACAAAAAATGTCTGAAAGCTAACAGGACACATCTTTTCAATATAATTAGATACATTTATGGCATGATGACGCTCATCACTGTCACACAAGTCACAAGCACAACTAACATAAAACTTACGACCACCATTTCTTGCTCGCTTGCTACTGCTAACAGCTTATCATTACACAAGACGTTTGACATCCATGAGATGATGACAATACTGATGATGGCTCTTGCTGCAATCCTTTCTCCACCAACCTTCTAATATTCCAGCTCAACAAAATATAAAAAATTCTTCACAAACGAGCGGTTATACTATACGCAAAAAACACATCAACCATCTACTACTATTATGCTGCCTTGCCATGTTCAAAAAAATTTCTTTCTACATTTGCTCAAATTGTTGTCATCGGAAGAAGCGGAAATGGGCCAACAGACTAAAAAGAGCTCTTGTCTTGCTATTGGCATTTCTACACGACATCCAATATACATTTCCCTTTGCCATTCATTCGTACTTTTGTAGTCGTGTATTCGTGTCTATCAGCAATATAAGTTTTTACACAAAAAATATTGTTGTACTATAGCATTATCTTGTCATCATATCATCATCATCATCATTCGACTTTTGCCATTTCCTTTTTTTCTGCACAGTTTGCAGATTTTGCAAAAAATTTTATTGCCTTTGGGCCTCTCACGAGAAAAAGTAAAAAGAGAAGAGAAACAAAAGGACTGCAAGTAGAAAAGCAGAGCGATGATGAAATAGCTAGCATTTTTACACTGATGATGTTCCAAAAATATGTGCAAATAATATTACGTGTTGTGTGCATATAAGAAAAGGATAAAGAAGGAACAAGTCAAGGAGTAGAAAAAAAAGAAGGAACATCTCTCAAAGCGATGATGAAATAGCTAGCATTTTTACACTGATGATGTTCGAAAAATATGTGCAAATAATATTACGTGTTGTGTGCATATAAGAAAAGGATAAAGAAGGAACAAGTCAAGGAGTAGAAAAAATAAGGAACATCTCTCAAACAGAAAGCGAGAAAGAGAACGCCTCCCGTTCGATTTTTTTCTCCTTTTCAGCAAAACTTGAGCAGAGAAAAAGAGATTTATCAGTTTTCCAGTTGTAAGGTACACACAGAGAAAACTAGCCTAAAAGCTAGAAGCAGCAGCAGCAGCATTTTGATCTTGTGTAATGGTATTAGCAAACGACACTCTCACACACGTTACTTGACTACACTGGTCTGGTGATGCTTGTGTGCCCTGCCGATTTCCATGTTATATCACTTGTCAACACCCATGTGTTTGCCATCCGGGAGGAGAAGAAAAAAAAGCAATGAAAGAAATGTCACTAGAACTCTATTGGCCCATTCGTTAATGTGCTTGCTGACTGACTGATACAGGGAGCGACATGAAAGCTGAAGCCATACTACAAATATCTCTCCACCACCACCAAACTTTCTTCCAAGCCAAAATAAAGAAGAAGAGAAACAGCCAGATATTTTGTAAGAACAAAACTTATCGACATAATAATATGGCAGAATGGTAGTACGTAATGTCGTCGTCACTAATGTAGAAGCAGCCTCAGCAAAAGCAGCACAGTGTGTTGACTTCTTATCTATTGTTCCTTTCTCTTCTTTTGTGGCGACAAGTAGCAAAAAAATGAGAAAAAATATATATGGCACCAGCTCTGCCACTATCTTATGTATCCATATAGTTTGTGGTGGGATTATTTTGGCTGGGCTTCGCCCGTGTGGCAAAAAAAGTGGTGAGGTGAGCTCTCTTGCGTATTTCGTATTTTTGCTGGATATTTATGAGTTTCACAAGAGAAGCCACTTATCTCTTTGTTGGACTGACTACATTGCATAGCTCTCATAGCAAAGTTTGCTCTCCGGTTTTTCTTCGTCGTCGTCTTCTTGCTGGATGCGGCGTAGGAGTAAAAATGTTGACATGCTCAATTTTCGTTGAAATGCGATGAGCTCTGTAGTCTTCTAGTAGAGCAAGTAGACAGCTTATGCTACATTTATTTCTTTGAGTTGTACAAGAAAATATATTTCCACTTACTTATTTTACTAGCACATTTTTTCATGTCTGCGTAAAGGAAATGACGTCTGTATTTACAGCTTATGCTACATTTATTCCTTTGAGTTGTACAAGAAAATATATTTCCACTTACTTATTTTACTAGCACATTTTTTCATGTCTGCGTAAAGGAAATGACGTCTGTATTTGAATTTGAGTAGAAGAGCGCTAATGTCTGTACGGTTATTGAGATTAGTTCTCTTTTTTGTGCTCCCGAGTAAATTCATTCTGGTTTCCACGTTATTATTAACTACGTCGAAATTCATGACGGATGAGTTTGGTAACCGTCTTCGAAAAACGGTTTCAAATTACTGCTTTCCCCAAACGGTTCGTCATTTTGTCTGAATTTGCTCTTCATAAAACAAGCCTGCAGACTTGTTCAACAGTAATTAAAAAATAAATGTGAAGGGGCGATCCAAGTCATTCGTGAAACTGGTCGTAATTTCAAGTGACATTTACATTTTTATATTTTAGCTTTATTTCCTTCTTTTACATTTATCCGGTCTCCCTAAGTTTTTACGGCATTATTTTTTGTGCAGCGTAATTTATCCTATCTAGTTTAACTTGCCGCATTTTTTTCTACAGGCAAATTCCAACTTTTATGACTAATCAACTTTGTTATTTTATTCTGTTTTTGTTTCTCTCAATAAAAAAGATGGGAGCTTAATTGCATCTTCTTTCCAATTCGCATCGCTCTTTTTTTACGTTTGATGTTAGCTTTAATTTTTTAGGCTTTTTCTATTTCACATTATATGACAAGCAATTGAGTCATCTCCACAGAACATATTTGCGCAACTCTACAAATTATTGTAGATATGTCTTCTTGTGTGCTCGTTTTTATTATTAACTCAACAATGAATTGATATGATACACTTGCGTGCTCTCCATTGCTCCTTTTATGTATCAATTTATCTTTTCTCTCTCTCCGTGTTTACGCACGTCTACACTGCTCCTCCCATATTGCTCGTAAAGCAATACATTTTCTCTCCTTTTCACCATGTAACTGATAATCTATTGTTGCAGCCTTATCTCACTTTTTACGCTTTGGCTTTAATTTTTTTTAGGCATTTTCTACTTCACATTATATGACAAGCAATTGAGTCATCTCCAAAGAACATATTTGCGCAACAGTACAAATTATAGATATGTCTTCTTCTATGCTCATTTTTATTATTAACTCAACAATGAATTGATATGACACACTTGCATGCTCTCCATTGCTCCTTTTATGCATCAATTTATCTTTTCTCTCTGTGTGTTTACGCACGTCTACACTGCTCCTCCCATATTGCTCGTAAAGCAATACATTTTCTCTCCTTTTCACCATGTAACTGATAATCTATTGCTGTAGCCTTATCTCTTTTTTTTGTGCCTATGAGACAATAATTTGTTATCTTTGTCATGTGAGTCATGTCCCACCACCACCACCACTCAAATGCACTCTTTTTTGTTGTACTTTTTATCAGCTTTTTTAAAGCGTGTTCAGCCCAGTCACTTTCTTTTTCGCCATGAAATTTCTCATGGCGCTATTATTACATTGTCATACGTTTTTTTACAAAGAAGTATCATGTCTGTACAAAAGCATATAATGAGGCACCAAAGAAAAAAACGCACTTGTGAATGCAAACAGACAGGTTGGTCACGAGCCAACTGTATCCAGCAAAAGAAGAAAACAACATACATGCATAGTATTTATTATTAGTTTGAAGACACGCAAATGAAATTATAAGAATTGCTCTAAATAGAAAGATACTTCCCTAAAAAGAAAACATTGAACAGTAAAGTGGTGTAATGGCTGCTATAATGTAATCTTGTACTAGGACGACCGACAGTAATGAAACTATAAAGTAAAAAAGTGGTTGCATGTAGCATTTTTTATTGTGCCATCTTTTTGCTGTTGTTGCTCTGAAAATGGCAATTTTGGAGCAGTTTGTGCCTTTTTTAAGGAACAGTTGAAAGAAAAAAGTTTTGACTGGAAACATACGACAAATGACAATTTTAAACAGTAATTATTTTTCGCTACTGCTAAAAGAACCATCTGTTGTGATCATGTCATTCGACGTGAAAGAAACATTTATAGATTCGCTAACGGATTTATAATTTTGAAGCTTTTGCAAATGGCAATCGTCGGGCATGTAGACAAGATAATGTTGGCAGGTTTAAAATAAAACTTTGAAGGAAGCAGCGAGTGTTCAAAGAAGAAAGGATTACTTATTTTATACTCAACGGTTCTTCTTGATAAGTTCTTATCAGGAGCAATAATCGACGTAATGAATTACGTTCTTGGCATGTTGATTCTCTCGTAAGTTCTGGTGAGAATGATATATTGCGCGGGGAAATTTTTGTTTGCTGCAGATAACAATCATGATTTCTACTGCTTAATCTTTCGCTTCTATAAATTGTAAATTTTGGGAACAAATTTTTACTGAAATTATTTGTCGGGAATTAGAAGAAAATCAGCAAAAACTGTGGAAAAGCCAATTTTTTACTTTTTACACGCAACTACGCGGTGGTATGTACGCCATAATAATGATAATGGTTGCATGATCACTTAACTCAAGTTCAATACTTTTTTGTCTTTTGGTAATACGTTATCTCTACGATTAGGTATTACCCAGTTAGAAGAAGAGAATGGATTTTTTCTTAGCTTGAACCCTTTCCGCTACTAAAAACATCATAAAATCTTCCATATTCAAAGGCTTGTGTACAGCAAAGCAGTAACACTTAACGTGCAATATGCATATCATTATCGCTTTCCATCTTATATTTTCCCCATCTTCCATTTCTTCCCTCTCTCTCTCCCTCCCTCCCTCACAAACACACACACCGTTGAGCACAAAAATGATGAGAGTCACGTACTTTCGACATTCTTTTACGAGCCTAATTTAATAATTTATTACAAGGCAAGACAGGAGGGACAGGACAGGCAGGCAAGGATGTTCGGGCAATAAGCTTCTTTAAAAAAGAGCCAGACACACACACACACAGAGAGAGAGAGATATGAACAAAAGGTATTGCTTCAGACACACACAAACACACAAGTGTAATGTAAATCGAGTGAAATGAGGCTGTGTGTAAAAAAACGGAGCAGGAAAAGCTTTCCTTTTAATAAAATACATTTTCTCTCTCCGAAGGATAAAGCTAATGCTGCTCCTCCTGGTAAAACATTCTCTAGCATCCCCCTTTTCTCCGTTATTTTAAACCCCTTTTAAATGTATAAATATTGTGCATGTATGCGTGCAGTGTAAAGGAGAGTACATAAAGTTCTATGCATTATAATATGCATGTTGCCTATAATAATGGCAGTACTTCCTGTATGAAGACGCTAATGCTGTAAGAAAGTCAAGTGTTGCATGAAATTATTATCCTCCTCATTTCTCTCCTTCAGCTTTGCTCTATCCAGCTATCAGACTAAAAGGAACCTTCAGACCTTCAGCTTTGCTCTATCCAGCCATCAGACTAAAAAGAACCTTTAGCAGACACACGCGTCTTTAAAAGGTTGTTGCTGTGTTTTTATGCTTGATGTCTTTTGGGAGATAGCAAGAAACGGAAGAACATGTTTTTCCGTGTGCCGAGATGTGATCCGTCTCTGTGTATATTAATAAACATGTTACACATTTGCAACAACACCAGCATCATCATAATCATCATCTCAGCTGCCATCCATGTTAATAATTTTAGGCACACAACAAAACTGCAGATGATAAGCAGCAAAAGAATATGAGCAAGACAAGCTGTGATCTTGGTTTTGATGATGAGAAGGATGATGATGCCTCAAGAAGAAAGAGAAAGACGTTTATGCCATGATTCATGAAACAAGAAAATAATATCCAGAGGAAGGAAATTATGTTCCTATGAGAAAACAATGTATAAATGGAGAATAGTTTCGCTACAAGAGAAAAAATCCACAAGGGTAATAATAATAATAAATGCTGATGATAAATGCGCTAAAATACACAAATGCACTGTGAAGATGTGAATATTTATTATTACCAGAGCCATATAGCCTTCTTGCTTTTTTGTTAGTTGAGCAGGCAAAGTCATGAGTCATGACGTGTCATGTAATGTCAGTAGTAGTCTACTAATCAGCCAAAAGCCATGCAAGGCCAAAACCAAGCCACACAGTGTCGGATGATTTGCCAAGATGATAATAAATGAGGTGGAAATATTGCTTTGTCTTCTTTGCCCTCTTTATTGCCGTTCTCAGATTGTGGGAAAACCATTTAGCAAAAATGAAACGGGAAGGAGCAAAAAAGGGAAATTCCTCTTTTGTTCAACGGCTCATACGTTGTCTCTTGGCATTGTGATTAGCGTGCTTAAACAGTGACAATTAACACTTATTTACATGTTGTTCGTGTGAATCGTTTTAATTTTCTTGCTTGTGTAGTCGATTTCCTATGTTCATCAGTTATTATTTTCACTTTCTTTTAGAAATGATCTATTTTTTCATAGATAATAGCTCATCACTCATCAGGTAGCAATCGTTCACAAAATGTCTGGTTGGCTTCTGAAATCTCAAGATAACAAAAAAACATGCGTAGGTAGCAGGTATTATTTTTTGTATGCTGCTGCTGCCAGCACAAAAGCCGAATAGCTCTGTATGCTCCCATGTTTTGGCGTTTACTGACATGCTAAAAGGCTTAAAATGGTTTTAAGCTGTTGTTGTTGTTGCCCTCTATTGCCTGCCTTTTCTTTTTTCTGTCTTCATTTTTTAGTCTTGTTAAGCTTAGCTGGAAAACACAACACACACGTCTGACGGCTTATTGGTACGTGGTTAATCCCTTGTTCACACCAGCTCCACTACCATCATCCATTTCTTGTCAAGAAAATACCAGTAGTATAGCATTTCTATCTTCTCCTTTCCGTTCTCGTCGACACATCCATTTCTCTCCTTCCTCTTTCTCTGCTCATACGCTAAATCATCCTAATCACATGCTGACAAACAAATTACAAAATAGCAACAACATACTTGGCTGTGCACAGGGCTTTTTCTCTTTTTATTATTATTGCTACTCACCTTTGCTGCTGATGCATCTTTATCTTTCTACTTTGTTTATTGGAGAATGTCTGCTGTCTATATTTAAGCCTTTCAGACTTTTTGGTTTGAGCATTTCTTCCGTTTCTTTCATCATCAGCTTGTATTGTGTTGTTGCATTATTATTATTAGTAAAACACACACAACCACAAGGCAAAAAGTTAGGAGGATAAAACAATATGGGATGGGATGATGGATGGAGCCGGATTTGCTATCACTTTCATGTCTACAACTAAATTACAATTACAAAAATGTTAGACATTATCTTGTGACATGTAAACCAATACAATTTTTTTGGAGCTTGATGCATGGCTGTTATAATTGGATGGGAGAGATGGATAGATGTGATTATGATACAAACGCGGAGCAACTGCGGAAATAAATCACGTTTTATTCAATTTTGTGGTGGTGAATGACTCTCTTCGATGAAAACAAAACAACAAAAAGTGTTTTCATCTTGAAATGCCATTTTGAAAAATTGCATTGAGATTGGCTTTTCTGAAAAAAACGCTCCTAAATCTCTCGTGTGTAAAACGAGTGCCAGCAATGAAGTTAATGATGATAGGTAATACGAAGAGAAAGCTCGTGTCATTTCGATTTGCTGGGATTGAAAAGTTTGCTAAAAGATATTGGACAACGCTGATTGATATTCCATTTACGTTCAGTTTATTAGTACCCATAATTTTAACCTGTTTCCTTTGAAAAACCAAGTTATCTGAATAAATAAATAAATGCGCAACTTGAAGAAATTCTTTTTCTGTCTCTGCCCCGTATCTCTGTAAATACAAGTTGTATTGATCAATGCACATGCCTAGACACATTGTCATATTTATGTCATGTACTGTATGCATTTGTCAAAACTGAATGTTCGAGCTACATGCATAATATCTGCATCACTGTTACATATATGTAATGTATGTAGAAATAAAAATGTTACACAACGCTTTAAATTGTCTCTTCCTTTCTGAATCTTCAAAAGGGATTTCCCACTTTCCTTATTCGTGAAAGTCGATTCATGCCTTTTAAATTTCAAAGGGAAAAAATATCGATTTTTAAATGTTGGATCGCTACACATTCTTCTTCTTCTCTAAACAAGCCCATGCTGCAAACATCTCACACAAAAGTGGACATCTGTACATGAAAATGATTTGTATCGTGAGTGCCTTCTGCTAGCTGACATTATTTTTTTATTCGAATGCTGCTCCTGGGTCTCGCTGCTGTTATACATAATCTGCCGCCGGAAGAGATGACATCCGACGTTGTCCTTCTTTTTTGGCTCTGGAGAGGAGAAGGAGGAAGAAACGTTGAGATAAAAACTTTTGCTATAGAAGTTGAAGAGGTAGCCGTTGCTGCACAAGCTACATCAGCACCAGTAAAATAAAATACATATTGGCTCAGCACCATCATCACCACCACCACCATTTGTACACTTTTACCATTTTGTATGCATTTAATGCTAATCAAAAAGCGGGTGATAAAAAGATTGACCTAGTTGTTTGACGCTGGAAAAAGGGTTTTCCATTTTCGATTCCTTCATTTTATTCAAATGTAGAAAAGCAGGCATTGTCACACAAGTGGCATATGCATGGTGGTGGATTGCATTATTTGGATCTCTCTGAATGAAACCAAAAGAGAAGAAAAAAGTTTGCATGCAAAAAAACTTTTACTCAACACCTTTCTGACAGGACGTTGATACTAGTGCTTTGTACGTTAGTTTGTTTACGCGATAACGAAAGCAAACGCCCCTGTCAAACAACCTAGCCATTTTACCTGTCGTCTCTAAATTCTTTGCTGATTTGAAAGTTAGATTTTAGGATTGACTAAATGAATAGAATGGATGTGATATGATATGACGTGAGTTTTCAGTCAAGCTGTTTATTACAAAAAGAGGAATGACACTTTTCATGTTCATGTCTCTCATAAAAGGCTGTTTACATAAACAGGCAATAGTGATAATGCCAAAAGTATGTAGACGACGCACAAGCAGTTGACTTTTTTACTTTTTGTAATCTGCAAAATGTTTGTAAATGTACTTCTCTCTACATTACGCTTTCCAGTCATTGATGACGATGGTGATGATGATGATGACCATGCATGTGATTTACACTTTGCTTTATGTTCCAAAAAAGTTCAAGTATTTTTTTTCCATTTTGTAAGCTGTTGGAGCAAACTTGTCCAAAAAAATGTGTCGTTACTGTTGTCGTTGTACTACACACTATAATATTATTATAAGCGAAAAAATGGTAATGCATTCTGTGAGTAAGTAGATAAGTACAAGTTTCTTGTAGTAAGACGGAGAAAGCAGTAAAGAGTAAAGTAGTTTGTTGTACGTGAGAATTGTGTACTTTCGAAGGATTGTCGTCGTTTTCCTTTCTCTTTTTATGATTACAGCAGCAACAACAAACAAGTTTAGAATTTATGGGCATAGATTTTAAAGAGAAAAAAAACAACATCAACCATCTACTAAAGATACATGCATACAGTTTGTTACGGAGATGTTGTGTGTTGAGCTGATTTTGTACATAAAAAGGATTTCTTCTTTTTTGAGCGACCCAAGTGTATATACTTTTCCCGCAATGATGACGATGACGATGATGATAATATACTTAACTATATTTGCATTTTGTACTTTTTCCGTGTTGCTAGTGAATATAATAATAATAAAGTACAAATTCCTATGTGTAGGTACGTACTTGCTCTAGCGTTCTTCAGGAGAATTTCTTGACTGTGGAGGACGAGTGGAGGAGTGGAGTAGTGAGTTTGAGTGAGTATGCTTAGTGTAGCATCAAATTGAATTGGCAAATGTCAATAAACAAAATCATGTTTATGTTGTGTGATAGGGCTTAAAAAGTGCCAAAGCAAGTGTTATTCTTCTCAAACACTTTCTTGCCACTGCCACCACCACCACCACCGCCAACGTCGTTTTCTCTCCTTATATACACTTTATTCTCGCCTTCTTCTCTTTCAATCTTGAACAGCTTTCTCTAAAGTTTTGCTTTGCTATTTTTTTTTGCTTTTCTCATCCTTTCCTCACACGCAGAAAGAAGAGAGCAGGAGAAAGATGAGAGGAGGAAAGAGGAAAAAAGTCTTGTTGTGGAACCATATTATGAGCTGCGTATTACTTTATACTCTCGAAAAACGCACAAACTTAAAATAAATGCATACGTGAGATAACATAGAAACTCGTGTGGGGCTTTTTCCAATATTACACGATTTACTTTCCAATAATAACTTAGATGCGATGAAAAGAAGTATCTTGTTTGAATATTGACGTACAAAAAAATGCATAAACGTACATAGGTGTTTATATGGTCATGTTTCCCTACTTACTCCACATTCATTATTTTCTCTGATTCACAGCAGAGATTCCTCGTTTTCTCAGACGTTTACTTCTATTGTTTTTTCTTAAGAAAAAGTATTAATAGTTTTATGCACAAATTATTTTTAAATTTTTATGTTGGAGTTGTAAATTGGTAATGAAGATTGTAAGGTGCAAGATGAGATCTTTTCAGTTTCATGTTTTGTGTTTTATTGTATTCTAATAATATATACATATGACTTTGTTTTCAGTTGGAAACTGCAGACTTCCCGAAAGCTGGAAAGGACGCTGGTTCCAGTCCGGCATCCCAAGTCCAATTTTACATCGAAAACAAGTTTATTGAAGGAAAGGGGATATGCTACGAAATGTCCGGAGACAAATTCCTCTTTGTGGAAAAGTAAGTCTAAAAATACATTTTTTAAACATTAAATCCGTTGTTTCATTACTTTTACGTTCTCAACGTATATCCCCATATTTGGTACTTTTTTGTTACGTATGCAAAAAATCAAGTGCAAGAATCATTATAACATGATATTACTAAAAAAATGTAAATCATTCACTCAGAAAAAATGGCGGGAAATAGTCAAAAGTTTAAAAAACGCTGAATTTGGAAGAATGATGGAGCATCCTAACATATTATCAATATTTTAACAGGATTTCATATGCATAAAAAGCCAAAAAGCTCCTTGTCAGTGTTATATTATGCACATCAACTTAAAATAGTTGAGTGCTCAGGACACACTATTCTTTTGAACTAGTAGTGCCCGTCAATCCACCCATATTTTACCCAAATGTGAAATATATTCTTTCCAAAATCCTGCGTACCTCGACCCCAAAAGTATAAAACTTGCAGTAAAACGAAAAGTGCAGATTCAAGCCACTTGAGCCCATCTACTTGACAAGCATCATCTCATATACATATCCTACTTGTCCTCTCATCGAAAAAGAAATCTGCAATATCATCAATATTCTCCCAACTTGTCCTCTCATCGAAAAATAAATCTGCAATATCATCAATATTCTCTCGTGAGTATAGGCAAATATGTACGTAATCTAGTCCGTAGGAGACAATGATCATAGTAATTTTCATCATCAACTCACCAGGAAATGGCACAAAGTGGCTTTGGTCTCCACACACAAAGTTTTGTGGACAAAACCTTTCCCTCACACACTCACTCGTTCACTATCCACACACAAACATTTGACTAGATAAAGATTTTCTTTTTCTTATTCATTTCCCAATGTAAAAGGAGGGATAATGATGATAGGATCTATTTGGAAAAAGCAATGTGATGGGATCACCATCATCGTCATCATCATGATTTCCTGGCTATTGCAAAAACGTATATGCAAGTGTCTATACGCTGCTCTTGAGAAAATGACAGATAAAACCGAGAAGGAAGAAATAAAGAGAGAAGGAGAGTATTAAGTATTCAGTCAGTCGGTTCATTTCATTCAGCAGAAAGGAGAAACTTAACCTGAAATAAGTGAATGGTGCAAAAAACAGTGTATAGGACGACGACAACGACTCACTTGTACTGTGACAAGTAGACGACGAGAAAGACGACGATGAAAAACAAGTGCTTGCTCAANGACAACGACTCACTTGTACTGTGACAAGTAGACGACGAGAAAGACGACGATGAAAAACAAGTGCTTGCTCAATCCATACACATCAGTTAAGCTGAGTATTATAAATGTAGTACAATCCTACACGACGACGACGACGACAATTCAACTTGAATTCTTTCCTTGAATTACTACAGATCTACTACAAACTTGTTCTTTCTTCTCAACTCTTCTCATGTTCGTCTCGTCAAGTAGGACGACATCATCATATAAACAGCGCAAAGTGGAATGGGAGAGAGTGGAGAAAGAGGGAGAAATAATATGTAACAGGAGCAAAAGACCTCCTTTGTGTGTGTGTGTGTGTCCTCATGAAAGCGCGCTTCTACTACCAAATAAAATGAATGAATGAATGAATCCAATCCGTGTGAAATGGAAATTGGCCCACATTATCACATCACTCTTCTTTCTTCTCTCCGCTATAGCAGCAGCACTAGCTGTCTTTCTTAAATGCTGGGGAGTTATATTATGCAGAGGTATAGTTTTGACAGGCAAGCGAAAAGCTCACTTTAGAAATGCCACCTTCACAACCTATCACCCACATCAACATTACCACCACCTCCATCACCAGCACCACCAGCCAACAGCAGCATCATCGTCGTCCTCGTCATTCTCACTTTTCTTTCCATTTTATGGCTCACTCTCATCACCTCTCTCACAGCTTTGCTCGTTCCCAACAAACTTATTCATATGCTCACTTTCTTGAAAACATTACATTGCTTTCAACTTTCACCTCACACAATTTAGTCAACCGAGCAGAAAAAAGGTGAAAGGAAAGTAAAGTGAAGGTGTTTGGCAAATGTATACGTATATGTATATATACCCACACGGGTAAAGTGGAAAGTGAAAGAAATGAATTCACCTTCCAAGTCATGACTTATTACACGCGCACCATATCCCTTCCATTTTCCCTTTTACTCTTTCTGCGGGCAGCAAAAAAATGGATTTATCAAGTTGAAAATGCATATACAAGTGTTTTAGGTGGCATATACAAAAATATTTTATATAGAACTTTTTCTAAAAATATGAGCACTCTGAAAAAGAGGCGACGATGGTGAATTTTTATTTGCTGGATTTTAACTTGATGCCGTCATTACGTAAAAAGTCAAAAGTGGAAGTGTAAAGGTGTATTCATATAGGCAGGGTTACTACAAATACCGCCATCATTATTGTCCTGGCCGCCTGTAAAAAAAGAAAACGACGAGGAACGCATTTTTTTAGCTGGATAACATTATGGCGGGATGAACAGAGTGAGGGGGACGTGGCGTGGTGGCAAGGAGATGGATTCTTACGACGAAGATGATGACGATGATGAGAGAAAGCATAGAATAAGGCATCTTTTACCTTACAGCACTTTCTCAACATCTGCATATTACATTATATTTACATGGTCGTCACAATGAAAGGAATAATAAAAAATACAAAAAGAAGAGAGGACAAGAAAAATTCACTCGCGTACATGCTATATTTAAAGAAACGGCTTGAAAAGCACGGCGTTTTTATTCTTATATTCAGTTCAGATTGAGCATGTGCTTCTTCTTTTCCTTCTAAAGTCATTTTGAGCAAATGCAAACTGGAGAATGGTAGAGGGTGTCAGCTTTTCCCACTCTGAATTGACGTACATTACGACTCCTCATCACGTTTTATTCTCCTTGCTTTTTGGTTTGCATTACGACAGCAGCAGCAGCAGTAAGGATGATGGTGATCATCATCATCATCATCATCACCGTTCTCGCAATCATCTGATGGCAATGAGCAACATAAAAAGAAAAAGGTTTTTTTTTCTTGTTCTCTCTGCCTATTTTTCTTTAGAAAGCTACTTGTCTAAAAAAAGCAAGTTATTTCTCTTCAAAAATGCGCATTATGAAACAGAGCAATAAGGAAGCAGCAGCATAATGCATTTGGCACACGCAAAAGAGTTTCAACGTATTTCCTTGTTTTCTCTAACAATCGTTCAAGCAGTAAGAAAACCTGGTTAAAAATTGGAGTTTGGTACTACCATAATAATATGGGCATGGTAAATGTAACTTTTACAACAATATAAATGCTGATAGCACCGTGTGAAATGGACTGTATATTGGCTGTCGTAGGACCTATTTACTTTATATTGGAGGAAAATTCACGAGAAAAAATCATGCTAGTGCATGACTCGCTTTAACGAATACTTGTTCTAGCATAACAGGAGGACATGCCAATAGTAATAATAATGGTGATGATGGCAGTGACATAAGCAGTGGTAGAGTGCTGTGATCTTATTATTCCTTTTTTAAAGGATTGTCTTTTCCGAGAAACCAATATCGTTTCTTCTTGAGAAAAAAAGTAATTTGACTATTGGACGGGAATAATACAACTGGTCGGGTTACTCTTTTTATATTATTATTTTGACGTGATTATTGCAAACTATTTGAGCATCTCCTTGTGTCTAGTTAAGACTGAAGTAACTAGAATTACAAGCTTGGCAATTTTATTTGTATGTACTTTGTTGGGAGAATTGATTGCTCCTTGGGGAAACATGGAATTTTCGACATGTGTTGATAAAATGGGCTCATTATTAAGAAACTTGCTTGTTTTTCCAGTGTTGCTTGCTTTTCCAAGTATTGTATCGTGCTTCCATTTCCTAGAACGGCAAGCAATACAAGAAAACAGAGAGAATTACCGAGGCTTTCACAGGGAATAAGGTCACTCGTGTTGCCTGCCATCTGTGTGCTTTCTCGCATTTCTTATTCCAAACAATGAACAAACAGGTGAATTTTCTCGGCTT
>JAANSP010000892.1:0-17952 GCA_036850745.1 Homidia socia
TTTGATGAACTGCCTTTAGTTCTGCAAACCGATGATCCAATAAGTGTTCTACCTGATAAAAGCATTACATAGATCTATATTTTCTGGATTCTTGCAAAAAAAGCCTCAATTGATAACGTGAATCATAGACCTTTGTCCGTTATGTTCCTCTTAAAATAGAGAAAAATGCATACTACATTAAACGTAAAGCCGTATTTGAAGAACAATAGTAGATATACATACTACACAATTGGCAAAGTATGCTTTTTAAACGAATACCATTACCATGTACAAAATGCTTTGCATGATCATTATTATTTAACATCAAGTTTTGGGATGATTTACACAAGTTTTTCTTGCTTAAGCTGGGTCAGTAACACTTACACATTTTCAGTGGAATTTGTAACATGTATTCAATAAAATTGTTAGCAATTGCATTTCCTATTGGTACAAATTATTACAATTGGAATAAAATGATGTCTACACACTAAATTGAAGTACTTTCAAACTAATGGTTTCGCTAATCTTATTCCTTGCAATCTAAGTTATGGCAAGTTGATTAACAAGAATTAAAAACAAAACATTTCAATCAAACTGTTTATGATTTCACATGCCTGTAACACAAACTTTAAAAAATATAACTATTATATGTGCCAGCTAACTTGCATCAGGGTTACTACTGGCACTTGGATTTATGTTTCCTGCGTGTTTTAAGGATTACGTAACAAACAAAAAAGTTGTGTTCTGTATTTTATATTTTGACAAACCTACTCCCTAAAAACTAGCAGTATGAATCCGTATGGCGCATCACGATGAGTTAAGCTAACTTGCATCAGGGTTACTACTGGCACTTGGATTTATGTTTCCTGCGTGTTTTAAGGATTACGTAACAAACAAAAAAGTTGTGTCCTGTATTTTATTTTTTGACAAACCGACTCCCTAAAAACTAGCAGTATGAATCCGTATGGTGCATCACGATGAGTTCAAACTAAACAAAGGATAAGCGCAGACTTGTGGTGGTGCTAATATTAACATGACTTTAATGCGGTAAAAAGTGACATTACTCTGTTTCCTTTTGAGCGGAACTTGGGGTGTTGAATGTGGGAAATGGCAATGGCCCTGACTTGTCCGTCAGGCAAAGCCATAACAAGTCGAGTGATGCGCTGGCACAAAAAAATGGATTTTGATTGTTGACCGAAGCATGTTCATTATGCAAGCTCACGTAAACCATTTATATTGCTTGGTTCTTTTTATTTACAACAAACTCACTGTTTTGTCGAATGAGTTTGTAATCTGTGTACAACTACAACTCCCAGCAACAATGACGCATGCTTGTGAGCTGTAATGGTAAAAATACTAATAATCAATTTGGTTCGATATTATTAATGGGGGATGTTGCATGCATGGCTTCTGTATGTACCTTTGATGTGTCAAGCATTATCGTGAAGTTGAACATTTTGTGATAAAATCTTGGTGAAATGAATGATATTGGCATCTGCTGACATTATTAATATCTAAAATGTACGACGGAACGTAAAAACCACCACCACAATTCGCATTTTATTTTTGTTTTCATTCAGTGCTGCTCCTCTGCTTTGAAGTTTTTTGATTAGCCAAAGTTTCATGCAAAAATTATATTTATTACTAATGTTTTTATTTTTGTCTTGAAATTAAGCTTTTTGGAATTCTACTTTGTATATTTATAACGCAAGTTGACATCATGTTTTTATGTAATCGACTTTATTCAAACTGATGAGTGTGCTGTGTCTTTTTATTTCTTAGTAACGCTAACACGCACTTGCTCACAGTTAATAAAAATAATGTCTGCTTACAATATATGATATCTGCATCATGTTGTTTTTTTAACAGAGTTCAACTTAAAAAAAGTCTACCCACAACATAACATTAAAAAACAGAGCCAAATCATTCCCTCAACTCATACATTATATCCGTAGTCTATAACTATTCATATACATATAACCAAGTAGACCATCTGCAAACGTCAGCATCGTCATCGTGACCATCCCCACCGTCTTCGTCGTCGTAACATTCGTCAATCTTCTCTTGATCTCTTCTTTGAGTTAGTAATAATGGTAAACATTATTTTTTTACTTACTTACTACTGCTGCTGCTATTCTAACCACACACAAAAATACTACATCTTCAATATTACATGGTAGGAAATAGGTTTGACTGACTGACCATTGTGGTTCAATAAGTTTGGGTCGGGTGGTTGGTGGTTGTGTGTCTGTAGCTTTTTATATGCCTAAACTGCGGATGGGTTGACGACGCTGCTTCTACTGCGCTGATGCTCTTGTGATGATTCAATCGTTGATTGAATCAAAAGGGAAAGATAGAAAAGTTCTAAACAAAGTCTGTTGCAGCAGTGATTATACAGGGGACCATTTTACTGTGTGATCATCATTGCCATATCCCAGCAGTAGTGATCATCGTCATTATTGCTGTTGCTGGTAGTCATCATCATCCTTTTGATAACTACTACTACTGCTACTGGCGAGAGCATCATTTTAGGTAGGTTCAGTCAGCCCCTTTAAATACCCATGTCAGTACCATAAATAGAGATTATTCCAGTGAGTGCAGCTCATGAGAGTAGAAGCAGAGCAGTGACTGATAACAGCCATATAAAAATACATATAAATATACTGGATTATATATTTATTATATATTCTCTCTTCTTTGGCATTTTGGTAAATAACAATTGGTAATAAGTATAAAAATTTGTTAGCATTTGCAGGTAAACCCAAACCATAAGCTTGTTTTTCAGATTCAGACATTTTTGTACTTTATTTTTTTTTAATTCTGGAAAGAAGGGTAGTGGGTATTTTTTTAAAGATCTTTTAACGTCCAAATTGTTTAAAAAAGATTCAGTACAAACTTATTTAAAATGACAAGATAAAGTCAATTTTCGCCTCGTCATACTTGCTGACTCCTTTCTTAGAATTTCTGCTTAAGAATAGTTTTTTTCATTAAAGAAAGGATTTTGGTCTATGGAAATTCCCAAAAAGGGAAATGAGTAAAAGTATATAAATTGGTATTTCTTAATAAATCCATGCAAACCAACTGCCCATGTGACAAAAAGTTGTACCATAACTTTTCAGTAATAAAAATTAGATGAGAAACTCCTTAACAAATATGCAAGGTGCAAGTATATAATTTATGCATTGGTTGTAGCAAGCATTCTCTACCTACATGTAATGCAATGGTGTCATCTTGATATTATAGTTTGTTTTGAGCAAAAATACCTTTAGGTTACAAACAAAACATTGTACAACAATGCACAATGCAATGTGCACCACTATTGTTAGTGTGAAAAAGGCCAACTCGTTGTATGGCATGCAAGAGTAATGTTGAATGCTGAGCTGTATTTTCCCGTCTTTCTTTGATGAAAAGAGTCAACCCTGATTTACATTTGCATTCTCGCTACCACCGCACCGTCAATTTAGTTGCTCACAAAGAACCCTCCCGACAACATCCTTTTTACTTTGTTCAAGCTTTCATCTTGTTTCATTTTTTACACCTGTCTATAGTGTCATCCTACGTCTCTGGATAATAAACAAGAAGTGGGAAAAGAGCTGTGCTATCGTTATCAAAGTGAAGTTTTGCAAAGTGTGAAAATGGGTGTCCACAAAGTTATCATAGCAGCGGTAGTAGTTTTGGCATGTGTTGGCTGGGATGTTGCCACTGCCCATACTATGGGTCTTGGTTCCTGCCCAAAAGTAGAGCCTTTGAAAGATTTTAACATGGAAAAGGTAAGTCACCCAGCTAATTTCTTTGTATTAATATTTATTATGAACATTTCATTTGACAGTTTCGCTACTTTCTTCCCAAATTAGGTTATTTGTGGTTAAATGCCAGTAGAGTTTGTTCAGTGTCAGCGAATAAAAAATTATGACACATTTACCCGCTCATCTATGTACTTTATACGCAATTTAAAACACTTCCCTTTTCCCATGTAGTGCAATAATAATAATGTGCTGTATGCGCCCATAAACTAGGTGAATAGACATTGACGTGTCAAGTGCCCAAGTATAAGTAGTTTGCAATTTTAGCAACGTGCTATTGTAAATTATTTGTAGGGGTATCGAAATGGTATTCACTCAACTTAATTGAATGAAAAGTCAGTCCCTAGTTTGTTTTATGAGAGTGGCGAATTTAAAAAACGATTCCCGAGAGAATATTTATTGGCAACCTTCAGTGACAGAAATTGAAAGCCATATAAAATGCATACATTGGGTATTGCATTACATAAATAAATCCGTCAAAATTCATGCATTTAGTAAAGACTGAACATCCTTTGTCAACTCAATTTCCTTTGTAGTGAAGTCGTCCGCAGTTTATTTTTTGAATATTTGTTTGCGGTTCGCAATGTAGCAGGTTATTGTTCAAAATAATAAATGTCACTAGCCGACACGTACAAAAAAGGAAATTTATTATTTTTTAACGTACGTTAGTACCTTTTATTATATTGCATTTCGTGATGCTTAAGTCTAAAATAGAATATTTTACATTTAATATTTTTGTTGATGCAGCTCATAACAGAAACGCAACGTGTGTTGTCGTTTCCATGAATAATAATGCAATTATTAAATCAATCACTATAATTTACAGTTCATGGGAGAGTGGTATGTTATCCAAAAGTTTGCTACCTCCAGTTCTTGCATGAAATACAATTTCACTCAAGGACCCGATGGGAAAATGCGCCTTATCCAGACCCGACAACACTTTATCCTGGATACTATTGGTGTTGATCATACCTACACGTAAGTATTTTCTTGTGACATCAACATTTTGCTTGTAATAATCTTTAAAATGTTTTTATGCTCTGCTTTCAGCTGTCTTTACCATCTTAATTCCATTTTGTAATTGATAAAATCTTATTTTAATATGGCAGGTGACTATCCGTATTTCTTGTTTGTTATATTATGGTAATACATTGATGTATACTAACCTTGACCGCTAACACTGCACTATCTTCGCTACAATCGTTCACTATTTCATAGGGCATATCCGTATCATGATGGATTTAATGATGATTGCCAAGTTCATCATCATAACATGACATTGCGTTAAATCCAATGTTTATCCTGCTTTTATTATTACGCTTTTATAACATTCAGTGCCGACTACTGACGGATGACGACGGAGCATTTTACTAAAATATATTTTTTATTCTACTCTCAGATACACTGGGGTCTTGTCTGTTCCTGACAACGACAAGGCATCTAGGATGCGAGTTAAATTCCCACTGAGTAAGTAAAACAATATAAAAACGACGCCATTGTTGTAATTTTATAACTGAATCATCATATATTTCAAGCCTAGTCCGCATGTGTATTGGGTAATTACGTAGGCATTTTATGACCCAACAATTTTCTTAAGTTCCACATTGTTGAAATTCTCTGAATGGAATATACCTATAAATAGTGCTCATAAATTATAGTCGGTCGTGCATTCTAAATTATAGATTCGACTCTATTAAGGAAAAAACGAATGCACGTTTTTAAACCAAAATTCCTAGTTAAACCTTCTCATATTATATATATTATATATATATATAACTATTGCGTATTGTTGTTACAAACAAAAAATAACAATGAGAAAGAAGAAGCTATTGTCATTTCTGTCTTACTTGCTTCGTTACTACTTGTAAATGAGATACGACAAAAAGCCTTTGGCTTTCGTTTACTTCCTCTGCTGCTTTTTACATATATACAATTATAGGCATCTTCGTCATGTCGAGACAGAGATATCCACTACTGATCATATTACCACATTCCGTTTTACATAGGTTTATTTTTATTTTTTGTCTATCTTTAAACCGAGCCTACTATAAAGCTAAAGCACTCATTTAAGCATTAGAGCAAATGCACCACTTCACTCATTCACGTTCCCTTTTAAGTACGTACTTCTTCCTGTCAGTGATCAAAGACGCTTCAAGTGTACTTGTTTGTAAACTCACTACTTAACATAGTATAAAAATGCACTTGTTACTCACTCTCAGAATCTTTACGTTAATCTTAGCATGAGATATATCTTTTTAGCAGCCTGAGAGCCATTACTTTTACTGTAGTTGTCTGCTACAAGTACCGTTACCGAAATTATCTCGCCTTTTCCTTTGTTTACCCATCTTTGCTCATCGTATTTTCTGGGTTACTTTTGGGCTTGGAAAGAAAGAAATACGACATGCATCATTGTAAATACATGACAGCATTTTATTTACAAAGTACATCTTTACAATATTATGTGTGCTGGCATGCTACGATCTAATCTGGCCTATATAAATTCAGTAAATCTCCATTGTTAATGTTAAGTATTCATTTGATTTTTTTTCCTTTGGTTACATAAGCATTACACTCTGGATCTTCTTGTTTATTTCATTTTTCATCTGTCCTACAGAGACTTTTTCTTATACATTAGTATGCACTGAAATCTGTATCCAGGAGAATATGCATCTAATTTGAATAAAATAAAATTTCGGGGTAATAACGGAATCCCTCAAAAAGTGGTGTGCTGTCATTTACGGGAAGATGAGATTCTCAATAATTTTCCACTTCATGCATGCTGCGTGAAAAGCTACTAGTAAATCAAAGAGATTCTACACAAGTATAAAAGTGGTGTGTATAGTTTACAAGATAAATGAAATAAAGTAGCTTTAGGGTTCAAACGTGTTGGGCTATATACTTCCTTGACCGAATATGTCTTTACCGCAAACACGGTATCAAACAAACAGGAAGAAGCTGAATGCATTGTTGGGATATTATAGGGTGTACTCCTTGCCATATCCATTATTTAAAATAACGTTTTAAGTATAAACTGTAGCAAAATGTTTCACCAACTTCACGCATTTGCCTAGCTCCAAAGTCGTCATTTCTTACGGACACTAGTAGTATGTTATATATATACAACATTAAAATGTAAGCTAAGATTGTCTGTATTGTCGTGAATCGTGCGTGATTATGAATAAGAAGGTTAGGGATGAGTCATTTTTGTCTTGAATGACTAATATCTCTTAGGAATATGGGTTGCATAACAGGAAGAAGCTGAATGCATTGTTGGGATATTATAGGGTGTACTCCTTGCCATATCCATTATTTAAAATAACGTTTTAAGTATAAACTGTAGCAAAATGTTTCACCAGCTTTACGCATTTGCCTAGCTCCAAAGTCTTCATTTCTTACGGACACTAGTAATATATTATATATATACATACATTAAAATGTAAGCTAAGATTGTCTGTATTGTCGTGAATCGTGCGTGGTTATGAATAAGAAGGTTAGGGATGAGTCATTTTTGTCTTGAATGACTAATATCTCTTAGGAATATGGGTTGCATGCAGTTGCAGAAGTATTTTCATGTTTACCCAAAGGTAAATACAATGACGGAATGTACAGACCACAATGCGTGCACCATGCACCTGCATAAAATGTTATTATTTTAGTAATTGTAACATTCTAAAATTGTTTTACATGAGGATATTAAGTAATTTTGTGAAGGGATTCTATATTCTATATAATCATGTTTTCAATTTGTAAGCTCACTAACTGATGAAGCTTATAGGGAACAGATGAAGCATACTACATGATCA
Organism: Homidia socia; assembly: GCA_036850745.1. NCBI lineage: Eukaryota > Metazoa > Arthropoda > Collembola > Entomobryomorpha > Entomobryidae > Homidia > Homidia socia. The sequence continues at coordinate 7,586 of JAANSP010000892.1, forward strand.
ACTTAGTAATTGTCAATGCAGCATTTTTTGATTAGTAAGACATTGAGCAATGAGCTTTTAATGTATGCAATTAATTTTTCAAAAACTTTTCAAATACGTATCCAATAAAGAGCTATAGTACATATTTCTTTTACGAAAGGGAAAGACATTCTATTAAAAATATGATTATCTATTATGGTAAAATCTAAAGTAAATATGTTATGCTGTTGTAGATATTGCTGGAGAAGCCGATTTCGTCGTTTTCATGACTGATTATGAAAACTATGCGGGTATTTTTACCTGTCAGAAAATCCTCTTTGGGCACACCAAGTCCGCATCCATTCTCTCTCGTAAGCCAACTTTGGACAAGGTCATTGTCAATCAGGTAAAACATTTTTTCATTCTAGTTCATTTACGTATTTTCTTCTCTTTTAGATCGTAGGCATAAAACATTAAACTTTTTTGCGAACCAACGGAAATAATTGAAAAACGTGATATGGAAAGTTTAATTTTATATAATGATTTTGCAAGTTTTTGAAGAACGACATGGTGTTCGTTTATGTACCGGCAAAAATTGATGCTCTTTGTTCGCTTAGAGTTTAGACAATTTTAAGAGTCTCACAACACCCCACTGCAAGCAGAGTTTTACTTATGTTCTCCTTTTCACCATTTCAGCTCCGTCAAAAGCTCGAGGAAGAGGGNACACCCCACTGCAAGCAGAGTTTTACTTATGTTCTCCTTTTGACTATTTCAGCTCCGTCAAAAGCTCGAGGAAGAGGGAGTTGATCCTGATGACTTCAGTATTGTCGTAAGTAAACCTAAATTTTTGAAAATAGATTAATTGAAAAAATACTGCGCAAATTAAACAACTTTTGTCCTTGTCGCTGTCAAATTTTAGTATACTCAAATCATGCACCTCTTTCCAAACATACATAATATGTACTTTCAGTATAAAAATGAGACATGTCATTATGTTTTTAGAAAGAATATTGTTTTTTTATTTCGAAATACATAATTAAAAATTTGATGACATCATGCTCTATGATATGCAATGTAAATATTTTTGAACAACTTTTTGTGCAGGATCAAGCCAATTGCAGAAGTCAGGAAGACACCAGTCTTAATGTTAAAATCGATGACAAAACCTTCTCTGCTAAAAATATTGGCGGTGTTGTGAAAAAGGTAAGTATAATGCCTAATTCGTTATTTTGATCGTTATTTTGATTTTCAAGACAGTAGTAAAAAAGTGATATTTTGACAATCTGACTAACCTTTTATTTTTTATTAATTCTGACCGTGAGATTGGGAGTACTGTCGGATCTGGATTGGAAAAAGGTAAATTGAAATGCAAAATCTTTTCCCAAAGCAACCTCAGTGTCTGAAAATTTCCTTTTATTTTACAAATTTCCAAAACTAATTTGTACCATTTTTCGATTTCACATAGCTGGTGACGTTCTGGGGTCTGGAATATCTAAAGCGGCAGATGTAACAGGAGATATTGTGGAAACATTCGGTGATAAGCAAAATCAAAAAGTTCCCACATCAACCAAAGATTTGAATGAACTTTTGAAGAATGCCAAGGTAGAGGAAAACGATGCCGAATGGCTTCCTTAATATGGGAATTTCTTGGAGGCATCCATCCCACTTCTCTATTAATGTAAATCACATGCACTAAAAATACAACCCACTTAAGTAGCAGACCTACCACCCAAATCTTAAGCATTACTTCAACTCAAAAAAGGAAGGCGACTAACTACTTTAGTTTGTTTCACAATTTATTATTTGTATTTGTTCGTATGTGTCCATCAATTGGAAACTAGATCTACATTTGAAGTATCTCTTACTGTCACTATATTTGGGTTAAGGAGTATATAGGGGTTAACCAACACGCTCGCAATAAAATCAAGCACGTATGTTTGTTAAAGTGAAAAGGAAAGAAAGAGCTAAGATACGATTTAATTTGTTAAGTAGCTTTAGTAACTAAAATACCTTTAGCTGAATGGTAGGGAGTTTATTATCTATGCAATAATTTTAATATTTTAAACTGGTGATTGTTATTATATTATAGTATATTAAAATGTTTGTCATTTGTGTTGATAGCAACAATACTGCTATGTGAGATGATACAAAAAAGTAATAAAACTTACACCATCAAATACAACGACAATCAAGATGAATCAGCGAATTTGAAGAGATTTGTTTAATTTTTTTTATAATGAAACGATCAGTTTTATTCAATTCGACTTACTTTTCCGTTAGGTAATTTGTAATAATAATATATATTTTACGTTTAAAGTACTGTATGGCATGTATTATTACATATTACCAGTTTGCGCATACCATTCTGATTGTTATAAACAAATTTCATCGGTCATTCTCATCATAATAATAATATTATCTCAACTTAGCGACAGAGACATGTTCGTTAAGTGTTTTTTTGTATTTTTAAGAAGATACTTTACGTATATGCATGTATGTATGTAAGTAAATGCTACACAGAATTCGATCGATGATTACGTTTTTATAGACTTTCTTTCATCTAAGCATATTATCTACATTAAAACATAAACATAATATAGAAATGTTTATCAAACAAAGTTTAAGTTTTAAACATACTGTTAATTTTCAATCTCAAAAAAGCACACACATATGTAATAATCGTGATTAGCTTTGTTTTGTTCAAGTAGTAGTGGTTTTGGGATCCGAGATTTAAATACTGAAAAAATAATCTCGTTTCCTAATCAAATTTTCAAACTGCCTGTGAACTCTTTTTATTATTCGGAAAGATGATTAGCCAACAATATTCAAAGATGAGTATATTATTATATCCAATAATGCATACATTTTCAACATACCTGAACTCACGTTTTGTTATATTCAAACAGGGAAATTCTGTCAGAGTTGAGCAATGTCTTTGAAGAGGCGGTACACAATGACCGTCCATTTGGGCATTTTGTAAAATTGTAACACTAAATTATTCACAAGAGGTTTTCAGTTTAGTTAAATAAATAAAAAAGCTAGTCGGCTAATCAGTGGTCATTGTGTATCGGCCTAATGGTCCATCTGTGGTTAGTGGCTTTTACTTGTATCATTCGAAAGGTCATAGGCCAACGTCTGGGAAGCATCATAATATAAGTTCAGTAATACGGCGCAGTGTAGTAACAAGTAACCTTCTTTTTTTTGGCAAATACTATATCGCTTTGATTGTGGCCTGAGTGAGATTAACTTTTATGTAAAAATTAATTTAAAAAATCGTCTTGATCATCTTCAAACATTTTGCATTTTGAACATACATGCGTAAGTAAAAATAAAAAAATACAAGTGACAAAATTAGTTTGTAGTAATAAAAAGAGTTGATTCATTGATTCTATATCAAAATAATACGAAACATAAATGATATCCACATCAGTCAGTTATTTTTCTTGGATGTACGAAATAAGGAACCAAAATACGACCTTGATCACTTCACTATATAAACTGGACGCTACTTAAGTGGACTGGAATAGGTTTCAAATTATAAACGACGACTCCTTCTGTCTCTCAATATCTCTATAACATAATAGCGTGTTTATTGATTTTTTCTGTAAAAAGATTCATTATGTATGTGCAATAACTTTCTCTGTACTTCGAGAGAAAAAATGTGTGTGTATGTAAATATGTTTGATACTGGAGGACAATTCTGCTGTTTTTTTTTTCAATCCAAATCCGAATTGAATTCTTCCATTTTTCTATCAATCTACATTTATGGTGAATCTATAGTTCAAGAATTAATATGTGAATCAACAACATCACTTTAGCGACACCATCCGGGAAATAAATGCAGAGAGTGATTTCCTTTTTTGTGTGTGAAAGAAATTGTTTAAACTATAATATGATATATAATATGATTGTTGTGTATTTTAAATTTTTAGTTGATTCGTTTGTTTACACAATATTTCGTTACATGGTGCTGTGATCTATAACTTCTAGTGTTAATGATGATTAATTAGTAGTAGTAAGTTAATTCCTACGGACTTGGAGAATCTTTAAATATATAACAAGATAATTAATAATTAAAAGGAGCAGTCTATTTCCTGTTCGGGCTACGGATATATTACATGTTTAGTAATAATAACGTGTAGCATCACAATCGCAAGACTCAAGAGTTTTTTCTTCTGTCTCTTCTACAATATATAAAATGACTTCATAATGTATAGTACATTTAATAATAATAATAATAATAATCTTCGTCGCACTCTTCTTAAAAAAGGTAATCTACCGCTAGCAATTATATTAATAGTATTACGACTTAGTTAATCCATACGATTACAATGTACAACAAGATTACGTTACGATTTCAACGAGAAAAGTTTGATACACGAAGCTGAATGTTTTTTAAAGATATGACGAGAGAAGTTGTTTCGACCATCATGATAGTGCTTATCGAGAGGAAAGTTGACGGAATTCATGTATAATACAAGATACTGTATCGATACTACAATATATTACTTTTTTCATTTAAAGAATCACACTGTGTCTTTTATCGGATCCGTGACTTTCTTGACTTTTGATGGCATTAGTTGCACCAGTCCTGCTGCCCGGATCTTTCGAAATCTGGATCCAAGAGATTGTGAAAATACTCGCAGCTGAAATAAAGGAACACGAAAAAAATGATTTAGTTGAATGTAAACGCTGTACTTACGCCTAATGAGAATGTACATTTGTAGCCAAAAACTTACTGTCTGGAAGTCTCATAGCAGCCGTCCAGTATTTCCTTAAGTATGAATGTTGCATTGCTTCTTGAGCAGACAGTCGTCCCCTGGCATCATACTGGTGAGGAAAGAAAGTAGATACAGTTGTGAGTAGTATGAGAGTCAAAAACATTTGTATGGCACATCATACGTACTAAAAGTAAAACACTATTACTGCAGTATTTACCTTTAAAAATTTGGCAAGCAAATCGATTCCTTCGCTATCCAATCTTGGAGCACGAGTTACTAAGGGCTCAGGTGCCCGTTGGTCGAATTTGTATGCTAAAAATTCTTCATTAGACGAAATATTTGGCCAAGTCTCATCTGTCGGAATTCCAAGCGTTCTAAATATAAGTCTGAGTTGATCCTCAACTGTTGAGCCTGGGAATAATGGACGGCCACTGGCCATTTCACAGAAAATGCATCCAACGCCCCTAGAAAGTTTTACAATACAAAATAGATTTGTTCAGGAATATCATGCTTTAGGATTCTATCGGAACCGAGTATATGCTTCTTTGCAGGCATAATGCGGAAAACATATAACATGTTGTATTGCATATACTATACTCTATTTCTATTAGGTAATTAAATTCATACCACATATCAATGGGAGTGGAATATTCTGTGGAACCCAGGAGCACGTCGGGTGGTCTATACCACAGAGTGACAACTTCATTTGAATAAGTCTTTGTAGGAACGGACTGCAAATGAAAAAAATAAGGTAACAATGATAACAGTGAAAACAATGCAATGAATATAAAATTAACTAAAATATGTTGTGTTTTTTTCAAGAAATTTCACTGATGCAGTATTTCTCAAATAAATCATAATAATGCATTTGCACATATTTTTGATAATTTTAAACATTTTCTAACAAATAAAATTAACAAAAACCAGAGTAAGCTTACCTTGGCACGAGCAAGACCGAAATCAGCGAGCTGAAAATGACATGAAAATAAATAAAATTTTAATACTGTATATAGGTTCTATGCTTTTGCTTTCTCTTTTTACACCAAACCATGCACTCCTACTTCACATTTATCTGTAAATTAGGATGAGGTTGTAAATGTTAACAGCCAACAAGGTCAAAATTCGCTTAGGGTAAGCCATGTTATATTAAAAGTAGTAGTAGTGTAGTGTTCTCTACCTTCAACTCGCCGCGGTCATTGATTAAGAGGTTTTGTGGCTTCAAATCTCTATGCAAGATTCTTCGTCTATGGCAGTATGCAAGACCTCTTAGCAATTGGAAAAGGAAAAGCTGTCGAGGAAATGACGCAAAAACGGTTACTATAAAAACTGTCTTCAAAAGTCTCTGGTAAGTTACTCTAAGAGATACTAAATGTCTGTCATCTTTGAAAGCTTTACCTTAACATTATTGATACTCAGAACACCACCACAGCTATCCATATACTGCTTAAGATCCCTGTCCAAGTACTCAAATACGAGCGTCAGAGATTTCTCCGTATGCACGATATCATGGAGAGTCACTGCGGGCAAGAGCAGAGAGGAAATTAATTTTCAGCGACAGCAACAGTTTCTTGTAAAGTATTAGTGTCATATTTATAGAGAAAACATATTGTTGTCATGTGATATATATTTTATATCATATTTCATCATCATTATCATCATCGTACTAAGTAACGATCTCAATAAATCCACAAGGAATACGAACAAAAAAATCACATATTCTTTTACATAGCGTGTGTGCATGTGATTATATCATACTATTATTAATAATAGAACAAAGAAATATGATAGCATTTACCAATATTGGCATGGCGTAGTTCTTTTAACAAGGAGACTTCCCTAATTGCGGTACATGGAGCACCTTCCTCATGTTCCAATCTTATTTCCTTCAGCGCAACCAAACTCTCTGTAAGCCGAGATCGGCCTTTGAACACAGTTGCATATGTTCCCTATAAAATCAATTAATCAAGCTTTCCATCAGTCAAGTTGGATTAAGGCATACAAACAGCGCAGCAGATACATACAAGTCGCGTCCCATTAAAAATACATAAATCTTCACTGAATAAAAAGAGTAGCAATACTAAATGTAACTAAAAGGGAAATTATGTCGTTCATCATCAACAGCAGCAGCGTCACTAATATACAGTATTAAGATATTACATAATATCTAATATCCAGCTTGTAATTACATTGTAGATGCAATAATGGCAAAGTACCTCTCCAAGTTTGTCTAGTTTCACATAAGTTTCGCTCCTGCCAAAGCCTATTTCCGAAAGACTTTGTCGCCTGGATGCTCTCGTCAATGGTGCCTCCACGACTGCGAATGAAGCTGCCTGCTTAGCTAAAAAGGATTCGGGTATGTGTAGATCTGCCGGTAATGATAAACGTTTGCTAATGTCCTGAGATAAGTCAACCTGGCAAAAGAAAAATTATATGAATTTACATAGACACACGGCACATTTAACAGCAATGCATAGTAAAAGGATTATTTTGACAAGTTATGCGACATCAGCATGACCACTTCAACCTTTGATGCTTTTAAGGACAAAAAATAAATACGGTTCTGGTATAAATTATGCATGTTGCCAGTTGTATTATTATTACCTCTGAATGTCGTCTAGAGTTTTTTGGACGTAAAGTTACTCCATAGGAAACATCTAGTGGGGGACGGACACGAGCTGGAGATGTGAGATCGTCTGAGGCAGCTGAAGCTTCTTCGGATTCGCCATCAGATCCTATCCGTGGATGTTCTGCAACGGGAGCTGGAGACATAAATTTAACAATCCATTGTCAAACGATTAAAAATTAATGCATAATGCGCCTAATCCAGGAAACAGGCCGGGAAAAGCACGCCGTCTTTTGCTCGTTAATAAATTACGCAACTAAAAGCATTACTACAACAACTGCCGCTAATATCATAAAAGCCACCATGTACTTAATTTTTAAAAATGCTTCATAATATTTACCCAAAGTCGGGAATGTAGTGCTCCTACAAAAACCTGATGCGTCATTAGTTGCCATAGTACTACTACTTCGTGGAACGGCATTTCGACTAGATTTTCTAGTTCTACGACGGTGACCTATTTTCAGTGACAATGAAGACAGCCAAGAGTTCAGAGAATCGAGACGGGATACCATATTTTACACAAATGTTTTACGTGTTGTTTGGAAAAAAACTAACAAAAATATATAGAAACACCCCGCTAAACAAAAAGGATGACGCTGATATATATTTTATTACCACGGTGTCACACAAACAAACTATATCACATACACCAAATGACGTGCAAAAATATGACAGTTCCAGTATCTCGTTTTCCCCCTTGTTTATCTCTTAACCTACGAACAACTCCAAAATTCTTGCAAAGGTAAGTAATAAGTCAGTTGGGTCATTTTGGTCTAAAATTTACTTGTTCCAGTATAGTCGCAGCATGAAAGTGTAGCAAATTTCTTTTCCAAATTTCCACGGGCGCATGGAAAATAAATCGTTTGCTTAAATGTATGATCACGACACAACAACAACACACACAACCACGCACTCAATCCTCTACTTGGATTCCCGTTTTCTTGTTAAGAGCATTCTGCACGGATGTACTATACTAGCAGAAGGTAATTATAAGAAGAAGCTTAACTCCAACGAGCATCAAAGAGACTCTTTTCTTCTCCAGTTGTAGTTAGTTACAACAACAGCAACAACAACTTCCATTTTAGGCTTTAATCATCTCACTAGTTGATTATCCTTTGGTCACGGTAGTATATCAGTTAAAAGTTACTTGCGATGATAAAAATTGACTTTAGAAAATCTTTGCAAAAAAAATTCTGTGCCCCAACCGACCATTTTCATGTAAACTGCACCACAGCACCGCAACGCATTGCTCCTAACCAATAACAAAGTTAACTCATTGTCAGTTTTTTTCTAGTGTGTGTGTATTACTAATTGCACATAATATGCCTTGAGTCATTTATTCAGTTCTGATCTGTACAAATTTTTTCTTGGGCTAATTTTGTAGCCATTACATTACCAATTATTGCTATTGTTATTATTAAATTTATGGATGAGTATATTTTTGTTGCTTGAGTTTTTGTAAATTGTACCTACCAAAAGAGATCATGTTAGTCATCCTAATAGTAATGAATATTTGCACAGAACTGCTCTTTGTCTTAAACGTATAGATGTGAATTTTTCCACCAATAGTAATTACTTGGCGCTGACCAGTCACGCACGACTCCTCACGGAGCGCTGTTCAGCAGAATACATCTGCCTTTGGAGAATTATTTACAAGTAAAATTTTAATCTTTTTCTGCCTTCACGAATGTTAATGCAGTAAGACATTACATTTTTTAAGATTCATTTAATTTCTGCTGACTGTGTAGGGAGGTGTGTGAAAGTATTGAGACCACTGGCTTTAAGCAGTGTTTTCTTATGAAAATAAATGAAGTGTAATATAAGAAAAGATAATGGGCATTGAGTTTTACCAATGCTGCCATTTTTATTACTTGTGGCAAAGAAAATAGCCATTAAATTTTTAAATGTGCATATTGACAGTTTCTTGGGCTGATAGTGAGTCATAATAATAGAAAGAAAAGGAGCAAGTCGCATGATTTAATTATTTCGCTCCTCTGGCACTCATTTCTCGAAATGAGCAATTTGGGTATAAATAATGCAAATAATTTTTAATCCATAGAATATTTTAGCAACAATAATAATACAATCAGCTAGTTTTGAAAAGTAATGAATCAATCGTTACGTGAAACGTTAATTCCTATCTTGAGGTTGGTTCCTTTTTTGTAGTGAATATAGAACAGGGCTAGTGTGGAATGTCGTCGAGTTTCTTTTAATAATAACCTTACGATATTATCTCTTGTACAATTGAAGATTCAATTTTTGTTCGTGTGCATGTGATGCAAAACTTTGATCTACTGTTCTTCCAACACAGTAACAATATTACCAATTAGTGACAAAATAACTGCTACTCCACAGGAAGGCAGTAAGGTGCCAATTAGCTGTCTCTTTTCATTTTGTCAATTAGCATGCACATTTCTTTTTACCTCATCTTTTCTCCAGTAAATGCAATTGATTAACGCAATAAAAACCTGCTAATTGCGTATTTTTTGCACAGTTTAGCGAAACTTAATAAACTATAAAAACAAGCTCTTACAAGCTAAGTTAGAACTTTCCACCCTTATCTTTACGCAATGGAAAAAACCATTTTTTGTGTCCAGCTAGGAAAAGTTCTTGGAGACGATGATGACATTTCGCCAGCATCACAACCAATTGGTCATTTATTATAGAGAATGTAATAAATCCGACTCCACAATAAACACTGTCTCACGCACAAGAAACAAAACTAACAACAGAGTTGTACTTAAAAAACTTCAATTTATGGTTACCTTTAGTCAAAAACTAATGACAAATATGTTTAACGATTGTAGTTTTTGATGGTCGGTTGAGTCCCTTATTTTAAAGCTAAATTGATATTTCTAGACGTAAAAAGTTTATTTTACTTGTAAATACTGTTTTGCAACACCAGCAACCTACTGCTATAAATTACTGTCAAGGGGTGCGATACTGGAATGAGAGTTGTTGTTGGTGTTGTTGTATACATCAGCCTTTTTCCTTTGTTTAAATCAATTTAAAACGGGATATAAAAGTCAAGTCGTTTTTCTCTTGGAATAAAGCAATAATGGAGA
>JAANSP010000893.1:0-17951 GCA_036850745.1 Homidia socia
TTCAAACCATCATGACTGTGACCGACATCAACATCATCATCATCGTCATCCTGAGCATTAGTGGCAAGACAGACAGACAAACAACAAAATGAATAATATTGACTGCCTACATTAGGCATTTGCATAACTATACCAGTGGATTAGAATTTAGAATAGGTATTTTTTATGATTAAAGTACCTGCATAAAATATTATCTATGTTTATAATAAGAGCTCAGAATGATGGCAAAGCACTTGAAAATTCTCTCCGTTTTTCGAAAATAAAACGCTCCAACATTGCGGTACACTACGGTGACGGTGCACAATGAGAGATTTCTTGATTCAAAACAGCAAAAAGAGAGCATCTGTTCATTTTAGTTAGATGCATGCAGCAAGACGATGATAATGATTGTAATAAAATGGCAGTTTTTCGTTCAACGAAAAAATAAATAAACATTTTATTGAAGATTGTACAAACTGATGATGATCCTAATAAAAACGACAAGAACTGTTGCTCTTTATGAAGCACATTCAACATTCCTTCTTTTTTCTTGAAAAAACAAAAATCATGAGATAATCTTGGTAAAAAAACCTCTGTAAAAACAGCTCTTTGTTTGCTACACGGTTTAAAGACAAACCATTTTAAAAGCCCCGATAATATGTAATAATTTAAGGGGAAAAATGAATGCTGCTACTGCTGAAGATAAAATCGTCCTCATAATCTTGGTGGTAATGCTTAATAGGATCTCTAATAAAAATGTTGCTTGCTCTTTAAAAATAACAGTGAACGGCAGCAGCAGCAGTGACAAACGCATGAGCAAATGTAAATTTTTGCTACTGGTGTTTTAAGTGTTTGATGTTATGATTATTAGCATTGTTATTATTCAACTGTCAAGGTTACCTCATTTGTTCTTGGACGCTTGAAGAAAAAGTTTAGAGTGTGCATTACGCATTTGCTTTTAACGGTTCTTTCTAAAGAAAAAAAACCAAAGCATAAAGCAAGTTTATTTAGTAACTCTTTAGACGACAATAATAATAATAATAAGCAGTTCTACTTGCTTTATATATTATGTACATTGTTATTCGTACGTTCGTACCCAAAAAATCTAAACTTGACTGATCACGCTCACCATGGGACTTTCATTCATCAAAAAATAACGTAGCACCTCACCTGTTGTGCGTTTTTGGGGTTTTGTAGGCTACTCTGGTGATGATAATGATACTTTTTATACTGCTGCTGGTGCTGGCTGATACTTATGTTTAATGTACAACAACAAAATGTGCATTTTATTATTATGTTTGCCTGCCAGCAGCAACGTTAGCTTGGTGGTGGTGGTGGCTCGTTGCTGCTGTTGATGTAATAATGATGATGGCTGAATGACAATGCTAAGTTTAAACAGTGTGAAATATGGTGACGCAGCTAAAAACGACTTAATAATAACAACAGAAAAGAGTAGCAGAGCACCAAGATGATGCTAACTGATGATAGCCAGCACCATTAAGATGGTGACGACCAACGCAATTCGAATTTCAAGTGCACAGCAACATCAACGGTGACAGATAATAATACGCTATAATATTGATGCCACGTGGTGAGGCAAAACCAAGTTAAAATCTATCCCAAATCATGTACCTTAATTTTATTCCTAATGTTTTTAAGCACCCAACAGATTTAATCACACGTTATTTCCATTTAAAAAATAGGACGTGTGTTATATGCGTCAATAGAGTACTCACACACCTGGATAAAAGTTTCCGTCTTTAAAAAATGTATGTTTCTGTATGTATGCTAAAGTGTAAATGTTTTTTGGCTGCATACCTATCTATATGCGTAGTGCACATCTGTCACACCAATTAAGTTGATTTTCATTTTTGCGTAGTGAACTTAACTTTTCAATTTATTTTTAATAACGTTTCCATGTAGTCCACAGAAAACGTCGTCTTTGTTGTTGAGAAAAAATGTTTTTGAATCTATCATCACCTCTAAACTTAGCAAACTTAGCAGTAGTACCACCTCCACCATCACAAAGCCAATAAAGTACAGTGTATACCGCCGCCGTGTAGTAGCTTTCAAAGTGGTACACAGCTTTTCACATGAGTGTATACCGCCGCTGTGTAGTAGCTTTCAAAGTGGTACACAGCTTTTCACATGTAATTGAAATGAAGCAATAATGGCAAGTTTTGAAATGACGTGTGATGGAAAATAGCTTTTACATTTTTTATATATCTTTTACAGTAGTTTTCCACCTTTTTCCTCTTTTATTTTGCCAGATTTGCTAAAAATGTACTCATTCACTCAAAGCCAGTTTTAGTCAGTCAGACAGCGCAGTATTCTCTCACAATAATATTCCATTCCCATGTCCTTGTGACTTGACCCTTTAAAAAGATATTTTGCACTTTGCCAAATGCCAATAATAATGTAAAACTATTCACCACAAATCCTACTACTACTACTACCAATCTTAAACTATATGGCAGCATAGTGTCCTTGTAAAATTACTTTTTTACTTACTTGCTTACATTTGCATTACATTACATGAATTTAAAGTTGTGCGTTTTCTTTCTCTCGTTTTTCGCTGATGATGGTATGTATGATGGTGAAGTTTAAGCTAAAAATATGATGAGCATGAGTGACAGATATATGCAGCCAATAGTAATAATAATAAATAATAATACTAATATGTCTAGAGAAGTACTTACTACACAACATTTTTATTTATTTTAACGTGCACCACTACAAAATAGACAAGCATACATACATACCTATTCATTACTTGTGTTTAAAAGAAATTACAAGATCATATCTTATCTTTAGGCCTATTACAACTTTTGACACTTTTAAGAACCTATTAAGCCAAGCCTAACAAAGGTTACTTCTTCCAAAACAAGCTCAACATCCTTTGTGGAAAGTTGCAAAATATTGTAAACTCGATACTGTAACGAAATTTGCTACAACAAAGTTCATCTTGTTGATCAAAATTAGCAACGTATTTTTTCGACTGAAATCATTAGCTTCTTTCTTTCAAAATAAAAATTTAATGACTGTTGGAAGCATATTGCTTTGGAACGTGTCAATTGGAATCTGTACAGCGGAAACCATTAGATATTTTTGCATTGCTGTGTGGTGGAGAAAATGGTGATATTTTTGCATACAACTCTGAACGCAAGACACCTCATCTCGTCGACAACTTTTTGTGAGATTTCTAAAGTCACACTTGTTAGAATTTCCCCATAAAAATTTTGATGGCTTGCTGCTTGCTACTGCTGTACAAGATTTTTTTTCTTTCGACTTGAATTTAGTCTGAGATTTTATCTTGATGATAAAACAACAAAGATGATGATCATTAAGATAAGTGGAGCGGTAAAAAGCTGAAATAATGGCTTGGTCCTTATCATCATCTACTAATAAATACTGCAACACTGGGACGCACACAATGAACAGTGGATTGGCCCGTTGCATTGTCATTGGACAGGGACAATTGGTACGCCCATATATAATATTATATGTGCATGCATATTTAAATGCAAATGTAAAATAATAGGACTTTATGGTTTACCTTTACCTACACATGCGTATTATTAATAGATAATTATAAGTTATATATATTCTAATAATACAAGTAGACAATAAAAGTTCAACATTATTACTACATCGTAATTACAGTATTATTTGTTCATTTTGTAGTCCTTTGAGATAATCTAATCAAGAAAACATCTACAAGTAAGTGCAATTTCTGCGGATGTCGTTGCTGTGTAAATCTGCAATAAAGTGTGTACTCTACTACATATGCAGTAGGCATGCGTTTTATGTGTGTCATTTTAAAGAAGATGAAAGGATATCACGAGGATTTATTCTCTAGTAGACTCTAGTGAGTAGTAGCAAACAGTAAATCAACCTAAATTTACAAAATAAGCCCAAGAATAAAATAGAAATAAAAAAGTAAAGTAAAATAAAAAATAATGCAATGGCTTATTATTTGTGATGCGATGATGGTGATGTTGAACGGTGCTGTTGCTGTTGATAACAATACAGGGACCAAAAAACCCGCCGTATATAACATACATTTACGTACTCATACTATTTATTATACCAAAATAAAATAAAGTAATTGTTTGGTTTGCTCTTGTGAGTAGGTATTTTTGCAGTGTTGTTCATGCATAACCAAGTGCGGATTTTAAAACACTATACTAGCAGTTATATATAGCATGCGAGAACGACTATGCTTATGCTATTAAAAGAATAGTTTCATTTTCCTCTTCTCTCAATGTCCTTTCTTTTGGGTTTAACATTTCCATAATAAAACAAACTGTAAATTTCCTATTAATATTATTATGTCTTAAAAAGTACACACAATATTATTCTCAATTTTGTTCTCTTGTCTTCATCGTCGTCATCAAGAAGCTCATCTTGTAGTAGCAGCAACTTTATAGCGAATCATCATCATCACAATAATAATAGAATCATGCCATGTACGTACGATACGTGGCGTTTGGCGTAGATTTAATGATAATATTCCGTGATGATTACTTTACTACTGCAACTGCAGCAGCAGCATGCCATGCAAACTTACAACAACTGCTTGTTTAACAAGTACGCATGATACGCATGGTGGCAACTACTTAAATGGCAACAATGACAACAAGTACAGATGCTACAATGAACTGCACGTCTGTCCTCTACAATGCTGTTACTAGGCTACTGCTGCAACTACTGCTGAAATAAGTACAATGATAATGACTAAATTTTATAGTGACTATGAAACTTGGGACGTGGATGCTAAAAGTAGTACTAACTAAGAATAAATATGTACTTTTCGGTGTTTTTTCATGATGCTGTCGTTGTTTGTCATCTTTGATTGGGTTGGAGGAGGATGTAAGAAGAAGAAGGAATCATCGAGTGAGAGACACTTTTGTTCCTCAACTTTTATTTTACTGTTGCGTATTTACGTCTAGTGTATGCATGTGCACAAAGGACCTTTTTTCTGGCTAACCTCTTTTAATTTTATTTTTAGGACTTTTGAACAAGATTGTCTTTTTACAACAACAATGGCAATAACGGACATGGAATTAGCAAAGTTATCATTATTATTTCCTCCCCAAGTTTTATTTTATTGCAGCAGCAAACACAAGGGTATTATACCAAGGACCTTCCTGCAACATCGGAGCAGGTTGCAATCTTTATTCTTTTTAAAAAAAAGTTGCCAAACCCTAGAGGAAATGGGATTGTAAGATAAACACAAAGAAAGATACAAGAGAAGACGGAAGAAAGCGCAAAATGAAACGGGGCTGTTGCTACCTAATATATAGCATGTTGGAAATGCAACGTTGTATTGAGGTTATTATTGAGAATAAGCAAGATCACGGTCAGAATTAAGCTTTTACAGGATAGCCGATAGGCAGGAGAAAATAAATTTAATTAAGGAAGTTGAAAATCATACCATGACTTTTTTCTCTCTGCTTATTGAAATATACGTAAACATTCTATACAGAAATAGATCACATATGTATACATTATAAATTTCGACCAATTACTGGAGAAAGATTGTTTCTGGATATTGACATGCGCTTATTGATTTAATGTGTTTAGGTACACTATTTATCATTTTTGTCAGTACCCATATCATCATCAATATTTATAAAAGTAAAGTCAGTAAATTATACGCATATGAGAAAGTATTTATGTTGACGTCACGGGTTTTATTGGAAGAAAACCAGACTTATTTTTATCTTTAACAGCAAAGTAAACCATTATCCCTCCCTACTTAATAAACCTCATATATAATATTACGTAATGCGAAATGGAAATTTTTTACGCCAAGAGAAAAAATCAATAATATCATGATTATAATTTTGATAGTAAATTGAGCTGCAGTAATGGATACCTGAACTGATAAAGAATGTACTTTTTTACCTCAATTAAATTAAATAATATTCATGGTTTCTCAGTTCTCTCCTTCTATACAAGATTCTCGAACGAAACATGTGCACAGAAACAGCGAAATTCACACTGTATTAGGCATCCATCAATCATTTTCCCGTCACCACAACAACAAAATTAGAAGAAACCCAAGTCCAAGATGTACGTACAAATAAGTAGATATGACTCAGTAATAAGATTAGCATTAGAGAAGGAGACAGTAACTGTCCGTGCATGCTAAATACAAACACCTTTTTGTGCTTCTTTCATTGATTTTCTTTGCTTTTCTCAATAAATACTCGCAACACTTTTAGTACTCTAGTGAAGATATTTAAGCTTCCCCATGTCAACAACCAGCCCTTGTAAATGGATGTATTCAAATACAACAGTAGAATCAGTTTTATAGGTTTTGTATAAATTAGTAGAACGTTGTCAAAACAGTTGACTAAGGAGTGCTGGTAATAGCTTAGCGAAAACATATTTTTGGAGCAAGAATCGGATGATGGCTGCAACGGAAGAACAGACACGTATGAGAAATTGAGAAATACATACAAATATTTGGTAAATTACTCTGTTTCGTCTTCCATAGTAGGTATGTATGTTAGCCAGCAGAAAAAGGTAACAATAATATACAAAAAAACACGAAAATTACGAAAATCAAATTGATATCACAGGAAAAGGTGAAACCATTAAGTCTTCGTCCACGTTTATTATTTACCTTTTTTTCAAGAGGCAGGAGCTGAGCTCACATAAAGAAACAGTAATGCTTTTTGACGTTCACTCACTCCTTGAGTAATATTATTACTCATTTTGTTTGCATGTTGTAAAAAAATATCCTACCAGGCAGGTGTGCGTCCGTCCCTGCCCAGTGTGGTGAACAAAAAGGAAGCTCATTCATATTTCTTATATACATTAATATTTTTTATCATCATGAGTAATAACTTGGTTTTGGCTACATCATTTCTTTTTTTTCTGAAAATGGTGTGCCATCATAATAAATGTGTGTATGATCCTCTTTTTTGGGTGAGGTTGGAATAAAAATAATAATAAGAAAACGAGCAACTTCTTGACACAACAAAACCCCATCATATCATCGCATCACCACCTCACACATCATCACCAAAAGTATACATTAAATTCATAATAACAATACAATGGCTTTTTAGAAAACGGGATTTGATGTAGTAGTGCAGCAGAGCAACAACAACGAGCGCGTCTTTTAGTACTTGCTAAAAAGACATGCTAAAAAACTCTTTAAGGCATTTACGGGTGTTGAGTGGTATTGTGACATGGCTGACATTTGCATGAATCTAATAAAAAATATGACAGATAATTTATAAAATCAAACCACCCTCACTTCATTTTCACTGAATCATCTCATCTCCTTGGACAGAAGAGACTTGTGTAAAAGAAAAAAAATGCTGGTTGGCTGGTTGCTTTTTAGTATTCTAAACATGCCTTCAATATAACGAAACAAGCCAAAAAGGCAAAGAAGAACATGAGTTTGTTAATAAACTATATTTATGTACTGCTACTAACTACCACATATTTGTACGCTGCTTTTAGTTGGGAAAGAAACTTTTTTCTTTCAATAATTTGTGAACTTGTTGAACATTTTCCCAATTATTTATTACAAAGCAAAAATGTAATATATGTATAATAATATTAATGCTTTGTCAGTAAGCATAAATAAATAAACCAAGTTGGTAATGTGAAATTTCAGGCAAAAAATATTATGGTAAGTATAAAATGCTTTACTAGATACTTGTGAATACTATCGCATCCCTGTTTTCACCAATTTATCAACAAAAACAAGCATTATTATTATCATCGTCATTGTTTCTTTCTAAATTGTCAAATTGAAATGAGTCGAAGGCTGTCAACATCAATGATGGGCAACTTCCTATAAAAATTTTATGATTATGAGTCCTCCCAAGTTTATGCTTGATTGACTCCGCGACAGGAAGATGTGATGAGATGATGCTTTGCTAAAGAGTTAGCTAAAGTGATGAAATCCGTGAAAAATTACTAATATGACATTTCATCAGTTTCATTGCAATCATGATTATATCGGTAAACCGTGGTTTGTTGTTATAAGTGATATAACTGAACTTTAAAACTCATCACTGATTGAATAAATTACGAGGCGTAATAAGTTTTCATGGTGATGGTTTTGCTTAATATTTGGGTTTTTTATGCAAGGATCAACTCACCTCCCAGGAGAAGCTCTTCTTAAGTTAACGACCGCACACACACTAACTAAATCAATTATAAGACACTCGTATTCAATGTATAACACCCACACACAAACACAAAAAATGTTACTCATTTCACGACCTGATGCTGACAGGATCAGGTTCCTACATAAGTGTAAGTAACTAAAAACTAGCTAATTATATGTATTCGAAACGGAAATCTGTTTAAATTTTTTTTTGCAAAAAACGACAGTGCACTTTACATTATCATGCGACGAGATTGTTTAGAAGTACGAGTAAATTTTGTACTAGTTATGGGACAGTTTATTTAGTGTCACCAAAAGTGTTAGCAATCTGCGAAAAGTGAGTGTTAAACAAAACGCAAAGAAAAACGACACCATGGCCATGGGTAATTCAGCACAATTACAATATTTCGTTGCTTACCACGTCCTATTTAATTACTGCAAATATTTTGTTAGTAATGTGAAACGGTTTTTGAGGAAAAAAATGAGTAGGTAGACTGTTACTTAGTAGTGGAGCGACGTTACTGGTACTTAACTAGGTACTCAGGTGAGAAGAGAGTACAGAGTACGTCTTCTTCTTCTTGGGTGTAAAAAATAAGACATTCTCACAGGCACCCATGAGCATGTCGAACCACACTCATTGACAAAAACGCAAATAAATCCATTTAATAAGTGCATATATACACATATACAGTCGTGTTACAAATATTAGCAAGAGTTTATGCTATAAACACTGTCATAAATTTAAGTGTAATATCCTACGCAACCATCACTGCACTGTTCCATAATAAACCGTGCATGTGGCATTACCATCATCATCATCATTATTGCTTTTGGATATTACGATGATCATGTGAAGATACTGAAAAATTAAAGAGACTTTTTATGTATGGTGGTGGCGGTGTCGGTGCTGGTGATGATGATAACTAACGCAACGCTCATAATAATAATTCCTTCTTCTTCTCTCTCGTCGTTTTTCAGTCTTACTTTCAACTTTTTATCTGTTTTCTGACCTAGTATTTCCCTCCGTTTGCTAAATATTTAGGCAAACTACTACTTACTTAAGTAAGCACTTCATTACATTATGTCGTTATACAGGCATAAATAAAGATGATAATATACAGTATGTGTACATAAATCATGGCATGTAAGGTAAGAAGGTGAAACAAGTCAATTCCTTCTTGTCAGCAATTATTAGTCAGTTTAGAGGAAAATGAAAATATTTCTTTTTGCTTCTAATGTGAACACAGTTAATTTCGTTTTGAATTCTCTTTCTTGGGCTTTTTTCTTTTTTCCAAGACATCTGTCGAAACCAATTTTTTTGGCAAAAACTAATATTATTTTAAATGTTATCTTTTATTACTTAAAAGAGTTGATGATGCGTAATAATTACCATTCATAGTGCAAACCTATTACATGAATGTATACACACCAATTTATTCAATTTTATGAGAAGCAAAAAAGAAGATATTTTTAGTATACAGCTTACACAACATATCAGATGCCTATTCATCATTTCGCTACAGTTGTAAACCCTGATTTTTACATTTATGTAGGTGCCACACTGCTTATTCAGCATGGAGAACACATGTCCTTCGTAGTAGTGCATTTTGCTTGTCGTTTTCTCCTTTCTCTTCTTCATCATAATGATGATGCTATAACTGAATGAAACTGTTACCATCTGGCTGGATGAAATCACTTCTCTCAGAAACAAGATGCTATTCTATTACTACGAGGGCACTTAATGCATTATAAAAATGCAAATACCAAAAACATTAATTTTATGCTTAGCATTTTTTTTATTATTATTCGCGTGAAAGATTGGATTTCAGTTATACACGCGCAACTTTTGTACAGGTCGACAATAATTGCACACGTAGTATAAATGCTATTGTTGCCATTGTTGGTGCAACCTGCAACGTACCAGATGCATGCATGTCTATGAAGATGGTGTCGGCATAATAATAAATAAATAAATAAATAATACTTCTTTTTAAAATGTACATAATACTCTCCGTCTGATCATCGTTATCACCGGTTTTGTGTTGTTGTATTTTTATGCAATCTCATTGCACTTGCCCAAGTAAGGTGTAAAAGAAAACATAAAAATGTATCATGATAAATATGATAATAATTGGCAGAAACAACAGCAGCATCAGAGCCGACGACAAAATCGTCCAAGAAGCATTTTTACACGTGTAGTAGTATCCCATCACCCCCACTATTAATCAGTAGGATTATGGATGACGATGGTGATTGATGCTGATTGTGACTCAAATACAACATGAAACACGACCATGAATATCTTAACTATAAATTTGAAAAAAAAATCATCATTATGATAAGTAATAATATGTAAGTAGTAATGTAGTGCTAGCGCTACTTACTAAACTAATGCTGTTGCTGCCGGAGAAGCTTTTTTCAATTAGCACACGTTTAAAAAATCGTATAATGTGCAGCTACTTTTTCTGCTATCATTATTGACTGTCGTTGGTTGTTGCCATTATTACGCAAAGGGTTGTCGTAGTTGTAGTGGTCAACCGTAGTGTTTGTGAGGATGATTATATTAGGTATGATTGTGTATTATAGGTAGTTTTATTTTTAGCCGTTTAATAACAAATTATGTTACATATTATATCTTAAACAGGCTAGGAGAAGAGAGTGAGTACAAGATATCAAGAGAACAAGACACAAACATTTTAAGATAGATAATGGTAATAAGTGTATAAGCAATGAAATGTGCTGAATAATAATTCTGATTGTTCGCATGTCATGAGGTGTCGAAGAAGAAAGGAGAACGACCCAGAATGGTGCTTGTCGCCACATTTGTTGCATTTTTACCCATGTAAAACAAATGTGTATGTAGTTGTGTTATTCTGTATGCATACCTAATAATCGTATCGTAATGGATGGAGGTACAAAAGCAAGAAAGAGAAAAGTGAAGCGATTTGTTTCTCAGCGATTCTGACTCTGTGTTCGAGCCAGCTACAGATCATGATGATGATGCTGCAGCAGCAGCATTGCTGCTGCCGTTTTGTTGGGTTGCTGGTGCATCATCATCGGCACCAGGCAGACAGACACAAGGATAGGAAGTGCCAATGAATTAATCAGATTATTATTATTATTACTACTATTATTACATTATGATATCTCACCAAAAAGTAGAAAGATACATTTTTTCCCTTGCAATTTACAATTTAAAGCATAACATGTTGCGTTTTAGGTTGCGGTGCTGGTGGTGTCTATATGCCTTTGTTGCAGCAGCACTGTGTGTATGGTCTCTTAAACTGACAATGTAAACCGTGTTTCTTGTCGATATTTTGGGATATTGTGCTGCTCCTGCTGCTACTGAGTAAGCAGGCAAAACTCCACTCTATCATTTTTTGATGATTATTATGATAACGACAAGACAGCTACAGCATAATATGAGAGTATTATTTATCTTTTATTATGTATTTTCAAAATGCAACTAGTCTAACACACGTTTTTTTCACTGACGTTGTTTACTGATGAGCACTGATTATTGACGATGATGTGTCCTGATTTTAGGTCAGATTAATAAGTTTCTTAGGTGTAGGTCTATGCATTATGTTTTCCTTTTTTAAACTAACCTATCATCACATAACATACAATAGCGACTAGAGTATAAAAAATCAGCAGATATGTACTAGTATATAGGCATGACACAGTTAATTTCAATTTTCTACGAAATGAGTTTATTTAATTAATATAGTCGGCCAAGAAAAACAAAGAAAAACTTGAATTTAATACTTGAATTTTACACCTTTAGTTTAAAGTCTTCCAGTGGAACCATTTAATTTGTGTGACGGCAGTATCTGACTTATTAGGCTTTTATTGCAACTTCAATGACTTTTCATGTAAGTTGTGAATGTCACTTTGAAAGTTCCATGACCGTTTATTTTTTAATGTTAAAGCGGCGTGAATGGCACCGATAGTGCAAAGACAAACCACTGAATCGTTCTCCTTCAACATTGGAATGTTCATTATCATGAAATTTATTAAACTGAAACATCGAGTTTAATTTAGCTGTAGTGTAAATTGTGGGGAAAATCATGCAAATTGCATATTGAATGACAAGAGTGAATTGGCGTCACATCCCCTAAAAAGCCCTTTATTAATATTATGCAAAAAGGTCATTTTAGTTGCGAACACTCAAAAAACCTATTTACCAAAATGTTCTTTAGACTGGCTAAAACTGCAATAATTTTGCAAATTCACTTCATAAATCGTTGCACGTTCAAAAATTGTTAACGTTATTACTCTCTTGATTTTAAGCTCTTGTAAAGAATTGCTATTAGCCAATGTGCATTCACAAGACACACGTCCTCACAGTGATTTTTAAAAGCCTAATTATCAAGAAGCATCATCACTTAAAAAGCATGCAGTAAAAAGCCAAGGCTAGTGAAAGCCAACAGCTTTTTTAAAGAAGGGAGTCAATTCAAAATGTCGAGCAGTGCAGAGCAAGTATAGTGCCGCCGACCGATTGACCATGAAGTTTTTAGTTTCGGTGCGGAGGTTACTGACGACGATGATAAACGTATAATTTTACTGTCGCTCTATTTGTTGTAATAGCCACGTATGCATGTTAATAGTATACGTATAAAACTGAACTATATTATGAATACTAGCAGCTATTTTTCATAAGTTGCTTGGTGGTGGTGCAGCAACAAGCAGCTAAATGATCTATGATGATCTTGTTTCGTATATAGCTTTTGGTGTGCATATTGAAAATGATGCCAAGGATCTTCCACTTATCTCCCCTATACTAGTTTACAAATGATGCACAAACAAACAAACGGAACATTATCCGCTCTGGTTGCACAAAAATGGGATTCAGGGAACTTACTCTTTGTGATTTAACGATGCAACCATCAAGATTAGCTTATATATATGTGCATATTGCTTTTTTTTCGAGAACATGGCATAAATGAAGATATAAACCGACTATTACCTACATATACTATACCTATTTTATATGCATTATTGGAAAATCGGCAATAAAAAAGGTAGGCATATGCTTTCCCCTGCACAGCTTTACTTTATCTCTTTTAAAAATATTGCAAGACATGCACATTGCGATTGTTGTGCAGCTGCTGTACTTTAGTACCTTGCAAATCAGACACAATAATTTCGGGAATAAGAAAAACTGCACTAAAACATCCAGCAGCAGGTGCCTTGAATATTCATTCAATTTTATGCACAAAACAAATGCAATTCATCAAATTGCTTAATTAAAGCTTATCGCCATTACAATCATCATATTATGTGGCATTATTCGGTAAAAAACACACAAAATCATCAATACTTACCTGTATGAATGGTTGATAAGATGATGACTTAATACAACAGACTACTACAAGATTTTCTGGTTTCCTCAGTCAGCAAAAGTATCATCCAAGCTATATTACGGTTGTATTTTCTCTTCCTTTATGTATAAAAATGTTCTGTGGATTCACATGACTTTTTGTCAATGATTCTCTCAATTTTTTCTCCTTATTCTTGAAAACAGTAAAAAGAGAATGTGATACAAAAACAGCCAAGAAAAATGTAAACGACAACTTTGTTCTGGTTTTCTTCTCTTTTCTCAAATTCAGATTCAGATTATTCTGCTGGTGGTGCTGGTGCTGATACAACAACAGCTATAACTCTACCGACATGATCATCACCACCATCATCATCAGTACAAAACGGGCACGATCACGACAACACGACGATGACGACGTTCTTGTTGTTGTTGTTGATCCACATGTACATTTCAAAAAAGAGCAAGAAAAAAAATCCTGCAAAAATCCTATTTTTTTCGTCGAGAACGGAACAGTGAACGAACAACAGAATGATACAAGAGAGAAACACGAACAGTGAACAACAGCTTGCGTTTTACGTTTTGCCTGTCTGTAGCCTTTGTTGGCTTCTGTTATTTGTAGTTAGTTTACGATTTGCATATTATAGGCATCTCTCTCTGACGCCTTTTACTTCACTGAGCTACTCTGCTACTTGTAAATACAACAACACGTTGCTACTGATATTGAGGAGGACGATGGAGGAGGATGCTCATCGTCGTCTTGCAGATTACTGACTAATGTTGCTCAAGAGTTGCGCTGTTTCTTTCTTTTCTTTCTTCTTCGTCTTGTTGCTTTTTTTATTCTTCCTGTCGCTTCATCATCCTCGTCGTCGTCGCTCGCTCGACTAACAGACTGACTGACTTTAAGTAATGTGGCGTGCTTATTTTCTATTACAATGTTTGCTGCTACTTACTACCATTGCGACTTCAATTTACTACAACTAATACTCAACTGACTGAATTGGTGGTGGTGGTGAGAACATGCATAGTAATAATAAGATTTAATTTTAACGTTACGGGAACACCATTTTACCTACACTTCGTCTTGTTGCTTTTTTTATTCTTCCTGTCGCTTCATCATCCTCGTCGTCGTCGCTCGACTAACAGACTGACTGACTTTAAGTAATGTGGCGTGCTTATTTTCTATTACAATGTTTGCTGCTACTTACTACCACTGCGACTTCAATTTACTACTAATACTCAACTGACTGAATTAGTGGTGGTGGTGAGAACTGAGAACATGCATAGTAATAATAAGATTGAATTTTAACGTTACGGGAACGCCATTTTACCTACATGTTACTTATTATTGCCATTATATAGCTTTAAAAACACACCACTTAAGAAAAAAAAAATACATTTACGACGAATCCAACATTGTGCATTCTGCTACCTTTGCTTTATTTGTAGTAACCTTTACGAATAATATAACAATGATTATGATAGAATCATAATGCAGAAAAACGACGACAGAACGACCACTGATGTGATTATTATTATTACCCATGTATTATTTGTCGCCAGGTTGACGATGGTATAACTATTATTATTTTAAGTTGCAGCAAAATAAAAGAGAGAGAGAGAGAGAGAAGTAAAATATAGTTCAATTTTTTAACTGGCTAGTTCCATTCATTCTCAGTTTATGCTGATGAAGCTAAAGCTTTATGTTTTACTTACTAAACTACCATCGTATTACTGTACTAATAAAATTGAGCATGAAATTTTTTGTCTTTCCTGAAATTTAGATGATTATTTCTCACGAGAGAAGAAGTAAGAAGCGCGAGTAACAGGATAGGCCAGCTTGTTAGTTAGCGCTGATGCATATGCAATATAATATGTATATATTACATGTCCAATCAAGTGGAGTTTAGTAGGTAAGTTAAGTGTGTAAAAAAGAGAGAGGGACTTGAATATTTTATTTAAATATTTTTATTAAATGTTTTTTTTTCTTTTTTCTTAAAGAAAGGAATGCAATGCGAGTAAAAGAAGATTGGGATGATGATGTTCATTAAATTGTTGTTGTTGTTAAAAATATCCCTGCATATTACTTTATATATCGTGGCTAGTTGTTGTAAGGCAGGCAGATGACTCAAGAATTCTGAAAAAATAATGATGGTAATCATAACAACATTTATTTATATGACTGTAGAATCTCATCGTGGTGGTATGTTTTTTATTCCGTTTCTTTTTGAGTTTATTCACTTTGTCGTTCGTCGTCAGTTTATTCAGGAGGAAGGAGGGACAGGGAGAACGGAGGAACAATTTGGCGATGCACGGCACGATGATGATGGCATATAAAAATTGGTACTGACTCCTGTTCTGTTTTTGCTTGCATTGCATGCATGCACTATGCGTAGCTGTAGCGCACTACTACTGCTTAGTGCTTACTTATCTAGCGTCACTTGCCAATCTTGTCTGTTGCTGCCTGCGTTCGCGTTCTCACTTGGCTTGGCGTTTACTATTTAGTGACTTGCTTTTAGGAGTAGACATGTATGCTCAATGTATATTGACTTTTTTCAAAGTGGAGGGAATCATTCCGCCGGAATGCGGACAACGAAAAGTGGCGGATGGAACGGTGCTCCTCCTGCTGCTATGCATTATTGAGCGATAATCAACAACCGTAGTGTTGCAAGTTTCTAGGTTTGTTTGTATTGTCATCATGAGAGTAGATGCAGTTTAAAAAAGATTAGTTTTTTAAATTCTTCAGTGTCTACAAAAGTTTCTCTCGTGTGCTACAGAATAAAGTACTTAATACAACCACACACGACATTGTCAATGTAAATACGTAGTAGTTGGGAAAAACAATATATTTAAATAAATATTTGTATTTGTATTATGTTCTAAGTAATGAAATAAAATAACAGCAAATCCTATTCAATATTAAATGTCCTTTCCCCATACAAACGTATTTTTCCGTGATAAGAAGGAAAAATCCACAACCATGAACCTTTTATGGCTTTTTCCTGAAAGATTTGTCAACAAGTATAAAGGTAACGATCAATAAAATTTGGCTGGCAAACCTGCTCAATATAATAATGTTTTATTATGTCAATGTTGAATTCAACGTAATCTAATCCAGAGATTACTAGACCCTGAATCAAGCTTGCATGCGCCTGTATATACCTAGGTATGTATATAAGTATGTATTTGTCGTTGAAGGTGACAATGGTCACAAAAGTGAAACGATACAAATTCTACTGAATTGTGGCAGATCCCATGAAATACATAGGAAGGTGGTGCTGGCGTCGGGATTAACTTTTACTTTACCCTATCGTATATTAATTCGAAAATCTGGCATGAGCAACCGCTCTGAATGACAAAAGTACAGATTTTTTGTTAAGTTGATTAAACTAGGCATGTAACACTTTTGGTGCTGTTGTGATAGGATTGTCATTGTGAATGGTGACGATTATGTTCATGAAGATGGAAACGTACTATGGAATTTTAAAAAGTACTTGTTACTTGGTAGGCATGACATGGATTCTTACTTTAAGTTGAACATGTAGCACCACGTGAACACTGTAAGGGTTTGCAAGTATGAATATTTTGCGCATTTCATTTCAATTTTAAATCGAAACCTCATAATCAGATCTTTCAATCAGCTAGACTATATAAACTTTACCGTTTAAACACGGTGAAGCTTTAATCTTGAGACGCCATGGTGGAGGCATGTACAGGCATGTGAACAGACATACTACACTTTGGAATTTAATCCGACGCTATAATCGTTTTTAATCGTCTTGCTTACTCTTCACTCAATATACTTTCAGCTACTAAAAGTTAAAGATTTTTAATTGGAGTTTCTAGTTTGCCAATTTGCCATGATATCAACCACAGAAATCCTTCTATCTTCAGTTACAATTTATCCTCTAGTTTTACGAATTGTGATATACCTATATAAACTTGTTGGACTTGCTGTTCGAAAACCACCCAACAAACTGCTACCTACATCTCGTTGTATTCTTTGTATTACAAACGGTTCTGATGTTAGGATAGGGTAGGTTCAATGGAAATTTATTTTGATAATCAGAGATCTCTGATTATCAATTATATTTTTATTAACATTAAATAAATCTATACTCTATAGGCTAGATGAAAATAACTTGACTGAAGGCTAGTTTGGATTTATGAGTAAAATGCATTCAACGACCCACAGAACAAGAACATGCTTTGCATTTTATTTAATATTAATGACGAACTGATGATAAACCCAGTTTACAAGTTTGCATGGCATGACGTAAATTACAATATCCTTTTTTAAATGACTTGGTGTTTTGCTTCCTTCTTTGACTCGTGTAATGATGACAATCGCAAACATTTATGAAACATGAGTGGCGTCAATACAAGTTATCTGACTTTCGATGATTACTTGTATCAAAGAGGAAGAGGCCTTCAATAATACATGATGCACAATACTGCAAACTCTGTCTCCTAGATAATTTTTCAACCTCTGCTCATTTTAACATTTAAAATGGT
>JAANSP010000894.1:0-17947 GCA_036850745.1 Homidia socia
AAATTGAGTCCCCCAGATTAAACGCCAGATTGAGTCCCTCAGATTAAACGCCAGATTGAGTCCCCCAGATTAAACGCCAGATTGAGTCCCACAGATTAAACGCCAGATTGAATCCCCGGCCGAAACGCCAAAATAAACCTCACTGTATAACTTGATACGCTAAATCATTCACCATGCCCCTTTGACCCTTTCATGCTTCACGTTGTTCTTATCTATTGCTTCCATAATAAGCCAATACATACAATGGGCATTATATGGTCACATCAACCATAAGTTATGCCTTTCCGCGAGGGGAAGGTATTAAAATAATGTGCCAAATATTTGTTGTTTTAGTTTAACAAAATTTAGGCTTGCGCTACTTAAATACAACCTTAATAAAATTTTGAAATTCCAGCATAGCAACCATGACTAAGGCCCTTATTCGAGTCAGCTTCTCAATTATTATCAAAATTTTCTTTCAATGATTTGTGCGATTCCTCAGATGTGCAATAATGGAAAATTTGAATTGAATTCAAAATTAGTGCAAATATATCGAAACTTTTGCATTTTCAAAACGTTCGCTTAGTTGCTGGTATCGTAAAAAAATCCATGCAGTTGTTTGAATTAAGTAGTCAATTATTATAAAAGGAGGAAAAATGTTATACGTGCAGTTTTGCAATCACGAATGATTATATTATAATATTTCATGTTTCAAACAATACATTATTTATTTTCCCTGGAAAGAGATTAGTATCAAAGTTTTTAAAGCCGCGGACAAACTCAATGCAATACACAAAAGTGTATTTTGCAGGGGTCGTGCAAAAAAAATAATCTATAAAATGTACAAGTAGGCAATGATGATAATTTCCTAATTTTTAATGGAAGTTTCGATTATAAAAAAGTAAGACCTCTGGAGTTTGCTCACTTTCATTTTTTTTGCTCCCTTCCCAAGAGATTCTGTCTGCCTACCCTCCTGACAGTTTCATGTCAACATAACATTATATCTGACTGACTAGCTATATAACCTTCATTGCACCATCATCCGTCACAAAGTTTGCTCACTTCCCAAGAGGTTCTGTCTGCCTACCCTCCTGACAGTTTCATGTCAACATAACATTATATCTGACTGACTAGCTATATAACCTTCATTGCACCATCATCCGTCACAATTTAAAAATATGTTTACGTACGTGGTGATGCTTTATTGTGTTCATGTTTATGAAAATATTTTGTTTCGCACAACGCCATCATCATCATCATAGCCAGACTTTGAAAATAATAACAATAAATGATTCATGGAAAAGGAAGAAGGCTTATTTTTTATTGTCATTTGACCACAAATCAGACGTTTCAGTATCGTTTCCACTTGAAACAGTACGTGTTTAGTTTTGTATCACCATCATATTGTCGGGTATATTTTTCGACGTGCTACGGAATTTTCTATACAGAGTGGTGGTAAGAGTTGAGAGTGAGAAAATAAACAAAATGCGCTTCACTACTACTAAAAGCGAAGACATTGACCTGCTGCTGCTTCTACTACTTTTGCTGTTGTTGCTTGCGTTGTTGCGATACATAGAAGCAGAGAGAAGAGAAGCTTTGAGCTGAGGTTTTGTGAATACAAGTATATAATAAGTATGTAAGAGAGAGAGTTAGTTGTTGAACGTTGGTTTATAAAGAAACGTTCCACCACACACACACACACACACACACTCCCACTGTTACTTACCAACTTACTACATTATCTTATGTATATTTTTCTCTTTTCTTTTTTTGCTTGCATGTATACACATATTATTGGTATCTTTATATTTCTCCTTAACTTTTTTTTACATGAGCTATGCTCCAAGAAAAATCCCGTTGCTGGCTTGGCTTTGCACTGGTTTTTTTGCTGCTGTCTCTCTCTACCCTTCTCTTTTATATTTTGACTGCCTACGTTTATATGTATTCCATCCTTCCCAATCCTTTGATTTTACTACAATGTAAAAGTAGTAATGCTATGAAAATGGCATTTCTTCCTGAAATAAGTGTTAAGTTGAGAAAAAGTTTCCAACTTTTTTTAGTAGACGATGCATGTATGTTTCAATAAAATGCAATGCAACGGTAGTAAAATGTATTTTTTTATTTGTCTGAACGGGGGAAAATACTTTTTTTCATTCCCTATCATGGATAGTTAAACATTTTTGGTTTGTTCCTAGAAAGTTAAGCAAAGTAAACGTGAAATTTGAATCTATCTGTTTTTCTTCTCGACCTCACTACTACTATCAACTGCATAACTGGACTGTGTAGAGCTTTACAAAGCTCTCAATACATGTATGTAATTGTATTGCTTTTGGTTGCAGTGATGAAGTAGAATATTTGATTGGCAAAAACTGCATCCTCATTTCTGCTGTGTGTGGTTGGTGTAGCATGCTTGTGTAGGAGTTCTACACTAACTTGCTTAATGACAGACAAAAGCCGGAGTAAGTAGAGAATGGGAGTTTGTGATGGTTGCATGCAACAGCTGCAAACTTGCATCTCGCTCGATCTCATCTCACAGTATTTTTTTCAAATTATTAAAATAACTAAACAACTTGATCAGCGTGTGCTTATAGCTGCACGTACTGTTCAGCTTATTATTATTACGCGTGCGACTAAAATTGTTTAGCATAAAGATACAATACGTGCAGCATACATAATCCCAATCTGTTTTATATTTTGTTCACATGCTCTCTTCTCATTGCATGTATGTATAGCATTTTGTAAAAATGTATCTCTACATCCTGTCTTTATTTTAAACTAAATTGTATGCACTGGACCATTTAATTGTAATAATTTATATTTATAATTCATTCAAAATCTTAATAGACCACTTCCAGATCCAGCAGATGCTGTTTTTGTTTTCCTTCTGATGGTATGACTGGGTGAATGGCTGTGTGGGGAATATCGTATGACATAACCATTCACTCATGGTAAATTCCACACTGTTCCCATATTTCACTGTACCATTTTTTGCCGTCATAGTATAGGCCATGGGAAGAATGGAAAGCATGATTGTTGTGCTGTTGAGCTAAAACTCTCAATGAGCGTTTCGTCGTGAGTCATTTCTCACGTTTGGTTCAGATGCATTTGTCGTCTGGCTGGCACTACGGCTTACACCAACGGCGTTTCTCTGAAAATTGATAAGTAATCCAAGGGATGTTTTTACTGAATGCATGCTTTTCTTTTCTGCCAACTGTGTATACCTACTTATAACGTTGTGTAGCATTCTCTAAGAACCGAGTTTGGTTGCTTGCATTGCAATACCTATTTGTCATGTATTGCTGACTCATCGTTTATTCGTATGCCGGTCTAAATGAAGTGAAAACCTGTTTTTTCCAGAGACGTCTACATTTGTTTTTAAGAATTTATTTTTCTCAACAACAGACCTTTCACTAAATACGTTTCTAATAATAATGTGCATGTGTGTACCCGTTTAAAACAACAAAAATAAACTGATGAGTCAAAAATCGTTGTTTATGTTATTATTAAATTCTTAAAAATAAAAATTGGATTAAGCAATGCATCATATCTGTGTAGAGGAATACAATGGTTCCTTTTTCACTGGAAAATTCCTGGATTATCAGTTTTGTAGCTAGAAAAAAAGATAGTGATGAGTACCATTTCCCAGAGGCTGAATAGTTTTATTCTTTCTTTTTTCTCCCTTTGCCTTTCTCTTTATGTTATTGATAAGAACAAGAACCCAATTGCGTTGTTATAAATAGAAGAATATATAACGATAAGAAGACTCTATTTACAATCCGACAGACAACATGCATTACTCACGTTGAAGGGATTTATGCCCTAGCATTTTTTGGAATGTAAGGAAAGACGATTTTCGAGACTCTCCTTTGGAATGATATGCAATAAATTCAGCTGGTATTTATGTTTATTCAATTCCAGTCATTTAGATTATACCACGCATTAAGAGGCTTAGAAATTGTAACTAACGACTCGTAGTTGGCTAGTCGGGCTAGTGGTGTTCAAAGAATGATCTAACGGATTTCATGCATTGGTAAAATATTGTGCGTTATTTCTTTTTAGGTATATTCCAAATAAAATTGCATACAGTATACACGAGTGCCAAAAGCGTCATCTCTTGTATGGTTCATTACTCCCGAGAATCTTCCCGTTTATGGAAACTTTGAAAAGTGTCTTGATTTTCCTTATCTGCAAAAATAAAGATGCATCTTTCCTGTTTCAATCTGCTAATAAAAGGTTTGAATAGAGAAAAAAAATAAAATGCTCCCTCGTCGTCACCTTACAATATCTACGTTTTATAACATGTGATCAACGTTTGTAAGGTCGATAAACATGGACCATATGGATTATTTGTGGATAGGATGATATTTGGTTTTATCAGTCATCATATCTACGCAGTCATGCAGCTCTTCATTCATCCTGCACACGTTTTTCTGCTTGAAATGAGACAGTGTCAGCGTTCTTGGTGCTAAGCACACTAGTTGACAAAATGTTCATCATCATGATATTATTTATTATTGTATTAATTTTGCCCCTGCAAGTGATAAATGGCATTATGGATAAAGTTCATAAACATATTTTTGTATAAAGCTAAATGACCGATGATTACGACAGAAGGAAAAAATATTTTGAATGCATGTTTGTTTTGATAAATAGGTAGTTATATTTTATTGATCTTACAAAAATGGTGACGGCAAAACAAGAAATATTAATTGCTGTATTTCACATACCACGCTAAGGAAAAGTCTCAATAATACAGTCAATGCCATCATCAGATATCAGATCATCATCATATTACATGTTATTGTTGTGATTTTTTTTCTTGTTTTTACTCTTTCTGACTTTTGTTAAGGATAAGTTGGACATAATAATGACATTTAAAGTTCTGTTTAAAGAACATTACTCTTTTACAACTTCTAATCTTGATAAAAATGTATTCATTACTTGGCTAAAACAGAAAATATTTAAAGGTAGGTTCAAGGCCGCAAGATTGATTGAGCATCAATAAAATTATTATATTCATTCCATCAACTTTGACTATCATTTCTTAATAAACTTTACAATTTTAAGGCAATTTAGGTATAAGTACATCTAAAAGAGTATATATGCGCTATCAATCACTACTTTAGATGAGTATTCATTACTTGGCTAAAACAGAAAATATTTAAAGGTAGGTTCAAGGCCGCAAGATTGATTGAGCATCAATAAAATTATTATATTCATTCCATCAACTATCATATCAACCTGACTATCATTTCTTAATAAACTTTACAATTTTAAGGCAATTTAGGCATAAGTACATCTAAAAGAGTATATATGATCTATCAATTACTACTTTAGATGCAGTTGCCACTGTATTTTTTGAGAGTGGATAAAGGAGAAGAGCAAAAGAATGAGTTAAAAGAAGTGGAATGACCTCGACTAGCCAAATAACCTTCACCATTGCTCATTACCATTATCAGCCTACCTGGCTTTAAGGTAGTTCGATTGACTTTTTGAGCATTTCGCTGGGCAGTTTTTTGATGTTGTTTGTGTGAGTGGTGTTGAGTAAGTTCGGACAGGGATGGAATGAGAAAGCATTTTTGTTGTTATATGATGTTTATTACCAACAGCATGGTTGCTCCAGCAAGTTTTCCTTATGGTTTGTTCGAGACAAAAAAAAACTTTTGTTATATTTATTTTTATATTCGATTCCGTGTAATTAACCTTTGTTTTTGAATACTTGTATGTCGTAACTAGTCAAAAAATGTTGCTATTTTTATTATTATTATGCAAGGTGCTTCAACCTGAAGGCTTATTATTAAAAATAACGGTTTATCTGAATATTTTACAGAATGTTGCATACTTTATTACATTTTAGTATTCATTAATTAACCATTTTCAACTAAAGAAAACTATTTTAGCAATCAATAGTTTTTTATAATCATGACGGTAAGACACGTACAAATTTTGATTCATTTAAAGTTAAAGTGCAAAATGCAAGGTTTTAATACGCTTAATTTCTGATATTTAATTTTCTCTACTATTTTTATCCGGAATGTTAATTGTAGACAATCATTTTGATAAACCTTCCACCTCTTTATGTGGCAGTGTAATGAGTAGAATAATAATAATATTTAAGTATTCATTTTTCATGATTTTTCTGTTGTCTTGTACTTTGTGACATTTTGAAGCAACAAAGTTGTCACATTTCATAAGTACATTTTAATGAAAAATGAAAGCATGTATAGGAAGTTTGCATGTATAGTACCACTTATTATATGGTTCATTCTAATGGCTGTCAGTCGATTAGTACACAAGTCACAATATTATTGCCGTTGATTACCTGCGTACACTACTGATGTGAATAGCTGTAGACAGACAGGATTAAATGGTGTTTTTTCTTAAAAAGCTAGTAAATATGAAGAGATGAAAAATGTGTAGCTGTATATAGTAAAGCTCGAAGCAAAAAAAAAGTTTTTTAAAGTCACGATGAATTGCTAACAACAAGAGAGAGAGAGAGAGAGTTTCATTTCTGTTCATTGAGTGGCAACATTATTCTTCTATTACAAACAATAGAATCACGTACAAGCAGACGCATATTCATGTACATTGTAAATATGAAAGTAGTAGCAGTAAGCACATAGCGCAAAGTAAACTCAAACTGCACGTTGAATTCAAGTGATAATACTACGATTGTAATGTTTTTATGCGGCCAAGAGAAAACGTTGCTTTGCTCACAGCAAGTAATAAGGGGTGAATATAAAATACCTATATACAGCAGCAGGTATAACATTTTAGCATTAGCCAAAGCGGAAAAAAAGATAAAAAAAAGTACGAATGATACAGCAGCACTGAAGATAATAATGCCATTTAGTATGTGTGTAGCGATTTTTATATCCTGTTGTAGTTAAGCATTATAAACTAGTTGACTATGCATGTCAGGTTACAATAGTATGAGGATATTCACAATGCGATTCACTACTACCAGCTTTTTTTCTACAATCCGAGGAGAGAAGAGTGATTGAGCTAGTCTGGTAGAATCTAAACAAGACCTAGTATTATGCATGATAGAAAGTTGAATGCCACCAAGTAACACAGTTTCAAGATTCTCTCTATGTGGTTGGCGGCACTGTGTAAATGAGCTTTGTCTCTGTGAGCATATCGTGTCCAATGCATACTCAATGATGATGTTGATGGTGAGATCTGTAATACTAAAGAGAAAAAAATTGGTATATTATATTAACAATAAGTTTAATGTTTGAATATCTAGACATCATCCTACTACAATAATAATATGAAAAAAGTGCTGGTGAGTGCGAGGCACAGTTAGTCTGTTTTCACTTATTGTTGTTAACTGTGAAGGAGAAAGAAGGAGCAAGCTCAATGATGATATATTAAATGTTAATGTGCAATGACTTGATGAAAGGCAAGGCAAGAAATGAAAATGATAAGGACAATATAATACTGTAAATAGATGTAATGCGATCGGCAAGATTGCAATTTCTTCTGCAATTTAGGCAGATAACATGTCGTGCTTGCTTGCTCTTACTTTATTACTTTTATAGAAAAAAAGTTACTTTGTTCGTCGTGTGCATTTCATGTACATAATATGTATATTTATTTGAGGAGAAAATGGTAAAAATTGTAGTTGAAGCAAAACTATGGGTAATATAACACGTCACAAGGTAGTAGTGGGTGTGTTTTCTGCACTAAACCGCAGATAGTAGATGTAATTTTTTTGCAAAGAATTGTATGCAATAATTGTTGTTCTGGTCAAGGAACCCTCTTAACTTTGACTTGTTGCATTGTATTATTTTATGAAGATGCCATAGAGTAGAGCGAGTCCACACACAACACATTATTATTCTTACTATACAGAGCAGAATGTCATTATTCATCATTATTTTGCTATCATCATGATCATCTTATTGCCAGTCAATTTTTGGAATGAAAGGAAGAATAAAAGTTTTGTCTGTTGTTGAAAAGAGCATAGAAAATGGGCTATATTATTATGTGGATATGAGTTTTATTACCAATTATCTTGGGGAGTGTGTAAGTAGGTGGATATTTTTATGCATGTGAAACTTGAGTTAACTAGCAGTTGCGGAATGTTAGTTGACATTACGGAAGGATAATGCACCTGTAATTACTCCATATTATAGCACATGCATGCTACAAAAGTAAACGTAGTTTTCTGTATAATGGCCTGTAATGTGAAAACATGCATGGGAGAAACGAGAAAATAGATTACACGCTTAGGTAACTCTTCTACTGACGACGCTGGAACACTCTGTTGTGGACACTAGTGATTATTGTATGTACATAATATGCCTATAGTGCCTTTGTATGCATGTAATAATATGGCGCTGGTTTTGGCATTCACAAAAAAATGTGAATTTATATTTCTATACAAATCACAGTTTACACCTATCACCTATTACACCTATCCCATTTATGTTCAACCCGGTGGTGGTTGGGGCTTCACACTAGTAACGTGATAATATGGTGTATTGAAGTATATGCCTAATAATAAGCACTATATATAATGCTTGTAGTCTTCTTCTTCTATGAATGTATGTATAAGCACTATATATAATGCTTGTACTCTTCTTCTTCTATGAATGTATGTATTTGTATACTATGACGAATTGAGAAGATTGATATTATTTTCTGTTGCAACCTTTTTTACGGATAAATACTTGATGGAGGGAGACAAGCAAGACTTCTTTCCATAAGGCAATGAATGCTCTCTTATGCAGTGGTGGTTTATATTGGGTTCCACAGCGACTTTGTTCATGAAAACAAACGTCAATGACCCTGGAACTCAACAGACCGTTTCCACAAAGCTTTTTTTCCTGTAGGGCATGGCTTATGGCTATCTTTACAGCAGCACATACACATTATTACGTTCCCTAATGCACACATCATTTTCATTCTCTGGGTGGTAGGTATAGTTAACTTGTGTTATAATAATATGCACAAGTAGTCGTTATCCACAAAGCTTTTTTTTCCTGTAGGGCATGGCTTATGGCTATCTCTACAGCAGCACATACACATTATTACGTTCCCTAATGCACACATCATTTTCATTCTCTGGGTGGTAGGTATAGTTTACTTGTGTTATAATAATATGCACAAGTAGTCGTTTATTTCTTGAAAGTTGGATTTCATCCTGCTACTTGATGTGATGGAGTTTTTTATATATAATCATTTAGATAGTTAGGCACGCATGAAATTGCAACGGAAGAGCACTTGTTTAAAATTCACAACCACAACCCTAGTCCGAGCGATTTTTTCCCTATTTATCTACACACTGGATTGTCCAGTCAAAGAATCAAGTTGAATTTCTAGTACTGGACAAAATAAATAAAAAGCATTCTGAAGAGTAAACATATATAGCATGTATATAGCATGTCATTTTAACTTTATGTCCTATTTATTGCACCGTGATCTTAAACTCGGAATGATGATGATGGGATTATCATGTAGCAAGGCTTTAAATTTCTGTTGATGGAACTTGTTCAAAAATTGAAAAAGGAAAGGCAGAATGGTGTTTTGTATGTATGCACAAGGCAGTCTTTTACAGGTACTGCATATATCATAATCATCGCAATCATAAATATTTGCCTTTTCATATCCCAACATAACGTGAAGAGGTATGCGCATGTTGTGCGTGCTGATTGTAAATATCCTCAACAACATCACTTATCATGGTCAGGTACCAAAATACTCTTTTTATCGGGACGGTGCAGTTGCTCACTCAACACCACCACATACACATTCATGTTTCTGCTGCTCTAAAAGACAGGTACGGCCAGGTGAACTGCTTCTCTGCTGAGCCTTGTTTCTGCAGCCTACTTAAAATCTTGAATCGCGTCGATATACATATAATACATACAAAGTATAATAATGACACTTGAGGGAAAACATCTGCCTGGTTGGTTGGGTTAATCTGCACAAAAAAGAAGAGTGCGTATACTGCTGCTCTTGAAGCTGCAGCTGGGAGGAAATGCGGCGATGAAGGTAGCTTTCTTTCACGCTCCCAGCATCATCATCATCAAACCAACTTTTATGAACTTAAAAAGAAAAACCGAGCTTCTCCTTGTCTAATTCTTTCGTGTGTGTGTGGAAGAAAAAAAATGCCCACATAAATAGTACAAGTCTCAAGCAAGCATGCAAACAGCATATAGTAGCTCTCATTACTTCCATTTTTCTTGTGAGGAATAACAGTAAATAAAGAGTTTAAAGATAGAAAATGTTTCAGCTTCCTTATTGCTTTTCAGACAACTGTTGTAAATCAAATGCAAAAGTGGATTATAAAAGGGACAGGCAACATGATCTTCTGTGACGAAATGTAATGTGGCTGCACAAATAATACCTTAATTTTAAAACTTGTCATGTTCNTTTCAGACAACTGTTGTAAATCAAATGCAAAAGTGGATTATAAAAGGGACAGGCAACATGATCTTCTGTGACGAAATGTAATGTGGCTGCACAAATAATACCTTAATTTTAAAACTTGTCATGTTCTAATATAGTTCCCAGGAGGCCGCTCCTAATACTGCGAGGGTAAACGAACGCGATAAAAATATACATTTACCTATATATTTCTATCCGTTTGTATCCAGCAAGGATTATAATACCTAATAATATTGATGCTTGTCGGATTTCCGTAAAACTAAAAATATTATTGAACTTATGGCAAGTAAGCATAATTTTTCGTGTCACTTGTTGTTGGCGTAATGCACGTATTAGCAGCATCAGAGTGAAAGAGAGAGAGACATATCATGTTTTCTTTCTTAAGAGCCTGACGTATGCACTGCACAAGTACCCTTCTTAAATTGTTGAGAAAAATATGCTACTATCTACAAAAGCACTTGGTATGGTGCCAAGGGAGTTAAAAGATATTTTCACTTTGTTCTACTATCTCTGAAACTATGTGTATGCGTTTTAGTTATGTCGGCAGAAACACAGCATAATATAACTTGAAAAGTCATAAAAGCGGACGCAGTTCTATCAACAAACACTTGACGGTTGTTGTGTCACATAAAAGGAAAGAAAAAAAAATCTATTGTGTTGTTGCTTTTAAACTACGCAAACCATGTCATTCTCAGTTTAAGAGAAAGAGGAGCATGAAACTACAGTATTAGTAGTAGCATTATATTTTACAATTTTTCTTCTTCCTCTTTGTAAGCTCATCATTTCTTTTACACACCAAAAAAAATCTTTTTCATGATGAAGAAATTCTTGAAGGATGTATGTTCGGCACTTTATCTTGCCCAGAAAAAAGCATTTTCCTTTGCCATTGTCATATTTCACTTGTTCAGCTGATCCTCATCGGGAGAACCAACCAAAAGCTTTTATTATCAAAACTATATGCATTGTGCAGAGCACTTACATATTTAAAAGTGAGGAGAAGGAAAGAACGATAAGATTGGGGTGATCGGGTCAGAGATGTTGCTGGATATTCATATCTCTTCATACATTGTATGTATATATTTCTACGGTACATAAAATGTTCAAATTTAAAAAAAAATGTTTAAAGACCTACGTCAACGTTTTTTGTTTGAAATTTTAAAGAATACTTGCATGCATTGCATTTTTACGTTAACAGCTTCTGAATGGACTTGGATATTGCGATAGAAAATAAAGAAAATATTCTAGGAAATGCATGCGTGAAGCCAGCAACTGTTTGTATTGAATATTGCATAATAGAAGGGGCTTCCGTTACTTACTCCTGTTAACCAAGCTTGTTGAAATAGATTAAATTTAACTAACCAAATAGGCTTGAGTGCGTACTTACTATAAAAGCGCAGCGCTAACATAAAGGATGTTTAATTTGATTGGTCTAAAAGTGACACTGATATTTTCAAGGGTAACCACATTTTCATGTGCGTTTTGCAATGTCACTGTCATGTCATTTTTTTTAGTAAATTATGTACATACCTGTCTCTCTCTCAGCAGCTACAAAAATAATTAGACGCTTGTTTTGTCTGCTCGTAATGTTTATAGTGGTCTGTGCATTTACAGATGAGAAAAATTGCATGCAAATGCCACAGCTAAAGTTCAATGATGCGTTTGCAATAATGACAGTGATGCTGCTGAGTCTAATATAAAAATGTTGAGCCAATATGATTTTAATGATAAGCAATTTCATTTAAATGTAGTAAAATTTCACAGCGTACACATAATATAAAAATGTTGAGCCAATATGATTTTAATGATAAGCAATTTCATTTAAATGTAGTAAAATTTCACAGCGTACATATAATAAACTACCTACACGCATTCAGAGAGTGTAGGTCATAGTCAAAGGAAGGAACGGATTACCTATATACATGCATGCTAAAAGAAAAGGATACATATAATACGATCCATCAATGAAATTGGTTTCAGTGGAAAAAAGGAGTCCTTTTTAAGTATTATGATGTTGTCAGTTATGCATAAGTTATTACGATAAGGCTTTATAATGTACCTAATATAGGTACACAAATTTTTTGTATGTAGTGCTGCACCGCAGTTTGTGCTGAAGAAGCAGACTTGATCATTCGTATTTGGTTTGGTTTCAAGGCGTTCAAATAACCAACCACAAAGTTGCTAATGTCTTTACTTTATATATTAATTAAATATTGAAGGTACTCCTTACACGCCATCCTTAATATAACTGATTGATTCAAAAAAACAGGCACATGTGTATGCACTGCCAAAACAGCCGTAGGGAATTAAATTTTCTTTTGAATAAATAAGAAGGCTACATGTGTGTGAGCAAAATAATGCATGATGATGAACACCAGCACATCCGGCTGTATTATATTATAATGCGAGTTTGCTTTCATTTCATACATTTTGTGTGTGGGGGGATCCGTTTCATTCAATGTAAAAAAATACGCAGGTAGGTTGGGCTAAGATGATATTTTTGCAGCCTGGTTACTCTTATAAACCGTTTTTATGAATATTTCAGCCGCAAGTGTTCGACCACACAAAACTACAAATGATGATGAACACCAGCACATCCGGCTGTATTATATTATAATGCGAGTTTGCTTTCATTTCATACATTTTGTGTGTGTGGGGGGATCCGTTTCATTCAATGTAAAAAATACGCAGGTAGGTTGGGCTACGATGATATTTTTGCAGCCTGGTTACTCTTATATACCGTTTTTATGAATATTTCAGCTGCAAGTGTTCGACCACACAAAACTACATAATATTATGTATAAGCACAACACGCCACCTTTTAACTTGCTGCGAACGGTGGTGGAAACAATTTTATATACTTTATTTTATATGCTATAGGTATATATGTTTAAAAAATACTTATATACACCACAAGTTTATGTATGCTAAAGCTTTCTGCTGAACTATATTGCTGCTGGCTGCTTGCTACTTGTTATTATCCTCTGTCAGTGTCATATACATGATATAACTACTACTACTACTACTACTACGACTTTACTCTACTCATACCGTGCAACCGTTGTAGTAGTAGTAGGTGTGAGCTCGAGTATATATAGTATTTATTTAAACCAAACCACCGCACAGTCAGTCCTTTTAAACTTACTTACATGGTGCTGATGATGATGATGGCAAACACACACGGAACAATGCTATAAAAGTTTTCTGTACATGTCGTCGTGCATCGCAAGCATAATCAAATCCAATGGAATGAAAGGATCATGAGGAGGACGACGACGGCGATGACGACGGTATAAAAAGTTAAAATGTTCAAGCTGTGTTGTTGTGTTTGTATCTAATGTGGCATATAGGCAAAAAAAAGAGAAAAAAAACATTGATGCAGAAAGGACGTACTTACCAGGAATATATACGTACGTATTATTATTATTATTCGTACATGAAAACTCATCTAGAGATAACGGTAACTAGACTCTGTGGTTCGACGAAGAAGACAGTAAAAATTCTACACTGGATTTTCCCGTTTGTTGCATGCATGCACGGGGTTGATGTAGTTGTATTAGTTGAGCGAGCTGTCAAGATAATATGCTCTGCTGCGTATGCCTAGACATGAAAAGTAGAACGATTTTCTTTGCAGAAAAATGTATCCGATCCAAACCACCACCATCACCATCATTGTTGTTTTAATACTTGTCATAGTCATCACCATCTTCGTATTCCAACAATGCAACATGAAAGAGTGAGAGAGGTGGAGGTAGAGAATTACGTATTTTTTCAATGTTTCCCTCAACTCTGTGTTCATGTGATGTTTTATGCGTGTGCTCTTGTACTTCCTTTTGGATTTTTTTGGCAGGTACCCGCATGGATGAAGATATGACAGTGTCGTTGTTTCTGTAGTAGGCATATGTATGTACGTCGAGTTGAATAGATTTTGAGAGGTTGCTGGCTGTGTGCTAATCGCCGGTTTTTCTATGCATTTTTACCAAACAATGGAATGGAAGCAAGATAATTTGGAATAAAGCTGTTTGCACTAACGGTGTTAACTCCGTTGTTGTTGTCTTGTATAAAAATCTTGTATAATATTTTTGTATGCATGAAGCTACATCTTTAAAATGATGAATGGCCAGTTGTTTGTAGTAGCTGTATAGCTGCACATATACTATCGTAAAATGTCTGAAATAACCATGTATTATGATTTATAAAAAGATTTACATTGTTCTGGTCTGGTTTTC
Organism: Homidia socia; assembly: GCA_036850745.1. Taxonomy (NCBI): domain Eukaryota; kingdom Metazoa; phylum Arthropoda; class Collembola; order Entomobryomorpha; family Entomobryidae; genus Homidia; species Homidia socia. Next base: position 14,604 of record JAANSP010000894.1, read on the forward strand.
GGTTCGCTCTGCTTCCTACGAATTGTTGTAACTGTTTATTTTTTTGTATAAAGAGAAGGAGAAAAACGCAAGAAGAAGAGGAGGAATAATAATAATTTTCTCCTTGTAAAAATGCAGTAATCTGCGAAAGATGTATTTTTTAAGTACAAAGTATGTACACATGACTATATCGGTGTTACTTTAAGTCATTCGAGAGTTTGTTGTACTTTTTTTATTTATATAATTGATATTACATATTATCATCGCATCGTCCTGCTGTGCTTTTCTTCAGCAATGGGTTACGGTCAGCAAATGTTACTACTACAAGTTTTATGAAGAAGTATACAATATAGGCATTTAGCTTGCTTGCATGCTGATGTAACTTGGAAGGATTCCTAGCAGCAGCAGCAGCTTCGGCAGAAATGTTGTTCCTTCTCTCTCTCTCCTTTGCTACTTTGTGTGCTCGGCCTTGCATAATAAGTGAGGCTGGCATTTTTGCTACTTTTCCTTGACTTGGCTATTTGGCATATGGCATAATAATCTCTTCTGTACTTGTACTCACTTACGTATATTTTTTTTATAAAAAAGTGCGCATCAATCAGTATATAATCAGATGTGGTCTAATGTTATAACAGTTATTATTTTGTTGTATGGTGAACTCATACCGTACGACTTCCAGTCAGCCGTCTCTCTTTTTATATGATAAAGTTGATGCTAAAAAGTTTGGCCGTCAAAAGGAAATCTGCACACATTTCATCATGGCGCACACAAACACACACACACACCAGCAATAAGCTTGGCCGTTGTTCGTTGGTTTTTTGAGCAATCATGTATTTTACTTATCATTGTATCCTTGACTTTTTATCGGGCATTGGATCTTTACCACTAAAATCGATGTGGTCTTTATCAGCAGAGAGCTTTAAAGTATGATCATAAACTTATTATTATTATAATGCTGATGCACATGTAGCAACAAAGTCTGTCTATAATATTAAAAAAATATCAGACGATGCCACACAATGAATAATAATAATAACAAAGCTGTATAGCATAGCAATGTCTACATATATATATTGTCTCTTGTAAGCCTAATAACACACACAATGAGCATTTCTTGCCTGTCAGTTTGATAAAAAAAATGTTAACGAATCATTGGCCGTGTGTGTTGGTATCAGTGTGTACATTTTCTCCTTAATTTGCAATAATTACTTGTAGCTGCGTTGTTAGATCGCTCTCGCTGATGATGATGGTAGGAGTATTCGGCGTTTCTAGATAATGAGATAAAATATCATATCAAATAATATATAAAATAAATACAAAGCATGAGCACAGAGAGCATAAACTGCCACCCACCCCCTTTTCGCCGCATTATAATATAAGCCAATTTATTATTATTTTTTCTTGCTTATTTTGCCTTTTTGACTTTTTATACTGCTGAATGTGTGTAAAATGCTGAAAAAAATGCGGAAACGTCAATACAAATCTTTTCGGTTTATGTAGTGTAACGTTTAATTTAAGGCTTTCTTACAATAATAGACTTCACTCTGCATCGTGTATATATAATATACCATACGGTGAACCACACTAAACATTATTTTGTACACTTGTGCAAACTCAGCCTAAATAACTACAAACTATTAAAGTAGTACCTTCGTTTCAAAAATTATGCATGTAGTACATTCGTACTTGTGTGTACAATACAGTGCAAATTCTCCATATTTATTTTAATTTTTTTGGCAATTTATAATTTATTCTCTTGCATGGAGTGATGTATGAAAATGAACAAGTATTGGTATCTGTATTGTACAGAAAAGTAGATATTATTTGATACTTTACGTGTTATGTTGAGATTATAACTTGAATTGAAAAGCTTGCTAAATTTATCATTGGGGAAACATGGACAATATTTGGGCTCAGAGGCTTTTTACTGTTGTTGGATTTTTGGGTTTAAAAAAATGAGCCATTTACTCTACACAAATTAAATATTTACTTGACAGGGCAAATTACGTAATAAATTTATGCATGTATCAAGCAAAAAAATAATGTGTATGAATCACGGTAAAAATTTCATAGACAGACTTTGCAAATAGGTACATATTTAGTTATTTAATGGAATGATTAGTAATAAAAATTACCAACTTGTATTGTTTATACAAGGAGGCTAAACTGTCCCATTTTAAGAGTTCAAATGATGTTAGGCTTTTTACTGTTGTTGGATTTTTGGGTTTTAAAAATGAGCCATTTACTCTAAACAAATTAAATATTTACTTGACAGGGCAAATTACGTAATAAATTTATGTATCAAGCAAAAAAATAATGTGAATGAATCACGGTAAAAATTTCATAGACAGACTTTGCATGTAGGTACATATTTAGTTATTTAATGGAATGATTAGTAATAAAAATTACCAACTTGTATTGTTTATACAAGGAGGCTAAACTGTCCCATTTTAAGAGTTCAAATGATGTTGACACTAGTTTAACTGCAAAATTTTGAACACGGAAAGTTGTAATGGAAAAATAGTCATAAATAGACCACAACAACAACTCTGTAAAAACAATACACAATATTTTTATGACCTGTGCCGAGACAATAAGGAAATAAGACAAAAGATTCTACCAATAAAATGAAAGCCTAAAAACGTTTAGTACTTTAAACTTTAAAGATTCATGGTTTGTTTATTTGCTTGTTTATCGGAATGTAGTGGGATGAATTTTCTTTTTATACTAGGTGGCTGTTTTTATTACTGCAACACGTCACAAGTATAGGTTAGTGTTTGTTGTCTAAAAATGATATTTTACATCAATGTTGAGAGAAGTATCTGCTTAAAAAAAGTAATTCAGAAAATTTTAATACCGAAATTACTGTTGTTTACTTCTTTGTGGGATATTTCAAGGGCAAACATTATTCTGTCTGATAGATTTAAATGCTTAATATAAACAAGTAAGACTTCTTCTTCTTTAGTGATTCCCAGTTTTTCAAGGGTGTGGGTATAAAATTTTATATGGTACATCCTGTGAAGATTTTTTGCTTAAACCTTTCCAACTGTATGTGCATTGTGCATATTTCGCCATACGACTCAAAACAAGGTAGACATTATTATCAATAATCAGGGTAGGGAAAATTCTACTAGGGAGGTGATATACTACATTAAAGTTTATCCTAGGCGTTTTTCCAGTAGTTCTAGTAGCAGTAAGGTTTTTATCAGAGAACGAGTATTTACTGGAACACTAGACGCATTTCATGAACAACACAATTTTTTAATTTCAGTACTCAATTAAAATTACATTTATGACTGGAAGAAATAAAAGTACTGGACATACATGTACGAGACGGTAAAAAAATTCTCTTGCATTTTTGAAAT
>JAANSP010000895.1:0-17942 GCA_036850745.1 Homidia socia
AAGTTTCACATTCACATTTCGCGTGCAATTATTTATTTCATTTTATTTTCAACTTAATTTACCCTTTGTTTGTCGTATAACGGAGTCTAAAGCATCTTCCATTATTATCATCATAAGTGCAACAACAATAATTTTAGTAAGATGCCTTCCATTTTTATCATAATAATTATTCCTAAGCAGTTCCACTGAAAATCTGGTACAATAAGTTTTGTGCCCTGTCTATATTTTCTGTTTTTTTTCCAAAATTTTGTTGAGAATAACATCGTAAACTTTGTAATAATAATAATAATATACTTACATATTATGAGTCATAATTGCTAATGTATAGTTTATAATGATAATAGCAGGTTATAATGTAAAATTTTAAGTTACTTAAATGGTAAATGTTAAGTATTCCTACATATATTTAATTAAAATTAACATGAAAATGCATTCAACTGCCCGTCCTTATCAAGTAAAATCTTCAAAAGAGATATATTTTGACGCAAGTAACTAATTTCTTCTTACGGAATATTGATTCTCAGACCATCATTGATGATCTACGGGTCAATCCGATTTTCCAACGTTCTCCGGATCTCCTTTTGACAATACATGTACATTGACATATATATACGTATATATTATATTATGAAACAATTATTAATATGCATTTTGTAATTGCTTAAGAAAATGGCATTGATTGTTGTAACAGATTAGTGAACTAACAAGAATAAGTACTTAAACTAGGTATATTATTTATATATTTAATTAAACAATAAATTTGTCAACTGTAATTAAATTTTCGGCTTACACCAAAGACACTGTCATTTATAATAATACTTTCAATCCAAAGTAAAAAGTAATCGTATTTGTAGTTTTATTGGATCTGAATACGTAAGATAGGATACGTAACCAAAGACCAAAATCAACAGGCGTTGAATAAATATATATATGTATTTCACATCCTGACTTGATTAATTAAGGTAAGAGTAAACTTTCTTACTCCATAACAAGGTCAAGGAGAAACAAAAGAAATGGTCGAAAAATTCAAAAACATTACAAATAGTCCTGTCACGCTCACACATAGAAAAAGTAACTTTTTAAATGTTTTTATTCATTTGAATACATACTTCGTCTTTGTTTGTTCATACATATTATACACTTTATTGTAAAACCGAAAACCTTGTGTACAGATGCTACTGAACATTAATGGTACTTTCGCCGTCTTTCCATCTATTTGATCCTTTAGCATTCACATCATATATTATACGTGTTGATAATTTATTTCGCATTCATATTTTAACCTTTCACTTTGGTATAACAATTGCACAGGAAATGTACTCAACAAAGAACGAATCAAAAATTAAACTATTTTATTGAGATTGAAAATAAATGATAGTAGTGGCAATGACATCCAGTATGTACAGCTCTGAGTGGCGGAAACATACTCCATTTTATACTTCTTTGAGTGAAGTACTTAAATCATACTTATTATATTTATATTAAACGATTAATAATAATATTGTCTCACGCATTGTTTTTTTACGGGAAAAAGTTTGTCACCTTTTCATAATATTTCTTGCCCATCAAAAGATGATAGCCATTTTAAGTTTACTTACAACGTTTGGTCAGAAACAAGTTTGATGGTAAAGGTGACAAAATAGTATTAAAGCATATCTGTACTTTGCAGCTTATACTAGCTGACAAAGACAATAAGTTTTTTTCCATTAATTGGTAGCATATTATTATTTTACTGGTGGTGGTGTCTAGTGAGGAATACGTTTCTAAAAAACAAACGATTTTTTGACTCGTCATTCTCAAGTCTTTTACAAGTTTCAATTCAACGTAATTAGTGAATGTATCTTCACATTTTACGCGGGCTCTTTATCTTTTCTCAGTCATCTAAAAATACCGTATTAATCTTGTATTTTTGAATGCACCATGAATTAATTAGGTAACGACTGACGCATACATAAATATGTGATGGCATGGTCTGCTTTTTGTAAATTTATAAGCTTGTCTCCTATTTTTAATAGTATTAAATTAATGAGCTAGCTACAAAGTTATTTTTTTATTACTACCTAACCATATTAATAACTGCCTTCATTCAAACTCAGATCATAATAAGAATGATTTTTTTTTTCAAATATGATTTTTATTATTAAATCTGTACGACTGGCTTCTTGTGAAAGCAATCTCCTATCCAAAAAGGTACTGTTCTATCGCTCCTGAGAAAAATGCCACAGTTGCTAAAACATTTCTCTGATTGCGATCATATTAGGCAATGGATGGAAATTATGGCCGATCTCGTCAATACCCTACACCAACGAATTGATAATAATAATTGATTTAAAAATACATATCTCTTAATACACAGCAATTATGTCCTCAGTGTTTCTTTAGCTGACTTATGATTGAAAGGAATGTAGTTTTTGCTTTTGCTTGCCAATAACTTAATAATTATTAACCTTCAACTCATTAATTACATGTAGTCGCGATTTTAATTGGACAGCGAAATTGCGTGGGACCGTGCAAGGAAGGAATGAAGATGACTGTCAGTAAAACATCTAGTTAGTAATTAGTATATTTATAATATGGATACGAATTATGTACGTCAAACCATATTTTATATACAGTTTTTTCCTATTCATAAACACAAGAAACTAATAAAAGACACCTTGTCCATTTCCCAATTACCGTTATAACACGAACTCTATGCTCCACCATGACTGCTTCACAAAACACAATATACAGTACTAACTACAAACTCCTAACTAATTACACAACCAACACTCCACTTCCAACACAAATCATCTTAAATATGCTTGCCTGAGTCATTGATATTATAAATCTTCCCAATTACAATACAATAACGAATAATTTCTTATCAATATGTACTAGGTAATCTTTCATTTGAGTGCAAAGATTTATCTTACAAAAATTGACCAATAATATTATTTGGAGAAGATGAAGCTAATGGGTTACCGTAATAAAATTGGCATTTATTTAGTACGGAAGGAGATACAAAACGTTACACCAATCATCTATTTTACCACCTATAAATACATGCACCATTAATTCGGAGTTTTCATACAAGTTATTAGAGTGCACTTGACAAAATTGAACTACTTATGTGTTTACGTTTACCATTCCTTTTTTAAATTATAGTAGAATTATCCATCGCACTAATTTTAAGTTGTATTTTGCTCATTTACTTTACGAGAGCGTGTTCGAAGTAGCCAGCGGTGTCTACATAATTAAATGTTTGCGGCTGTGACGATATGAAAATTATCCACAGTTATCTACTACCAGCTACATTTTTTGTCATTTTTTCATCAATACGCGATACATAGTTGCTAACTACCTCCGCTGAACTGAACACAGCTAAACAATATTTTAATACAGCAATGAGTTGTTTTTTTTCTACGTTAATAAGCGAAAAATAACTAATTTTCGTAGATTTGATGATTTAAAGGAACCCAATAGTAGGTATTGGTGTTTTCAAAACAAGTACAAGTAGAGCATCGTCAACACTAGAGGATGTATCTTGATGGGGCAAACTGGATTTTAAGCATAGCTCGCTGATAGAGTGATTTCATCCATATTCTCTGCAAAATAGAGGAAGCTGGCTTCAGAAATCACTCGATTAGATTCATACAGATTTCATACTACAAAGACATAACAAGGTAATTGACTTTTGGAAGCAATTTCTATCTGGAATATTTTGTCTGCATATTTAAGCTAAGTCATTTGTTTTGAATACCTGATTCTCAAAAATTTGCTACTGACTTTCTTTTGTATTATATTATCAATCATTATTTTAAAGTTTTTAGTTAGTTTGTACTTGTCTGTCTCAATAACCGAAATTCAAGGCTTGAACACTAACAACAAAATCTAATACATGACTACATTCTATACATGTTCAGGCAACGATCTGTGTAAAAGATACTGGAGGCTGTGCAAGATATTAATCCTATGTTCTGCTAAAGTATACCTCGGATTACACTTTCAAACATGGCCACTTGTAAAAGTAATCACATAAACACGGTTGTACATTATAAATTATTCACACCTGCACATATTCTGTTTAGGACAATGTCAGAAAACATTACTGTGTAAGATGCTCTTTTTAACCGTTATTGTCAGTCTAGCAACTTAGTATCTAAGCACACACTACCGCCATTCAGACATTTTCAAGTTTTCTCATAGACTCATAGCAACTTAGTGTCTAAGCACACACTACCGCCATTCAGACATTTTCAAGTTTTCTCATAGACTCTCTCTCTCTCTCAAGAGATTTTTTAACCTCACAACCCAAGAATAAAAATGAGATTTTTCAGCCTTTCCACAATTGGCTAATATTTCACTCTTGCTGAGCAACCACTGATGAGGATGAACTATGAGGCTGCGAAGAGTGGGAGGATGAAGCTGATGAATCAATTGGCGTGGCTGGGGTTAACGGCATATTATACGCTAGTGAATCTGCTGCAGATGGTGTTAGTGGCGTCGGTGGAGCTGATCCAAGTTGAGATCCTCCACTCTGTGGATGGGACATGAGCTTCTGTCGAACTTCCCTAATTTTTAACTGAAGACAAGACTTGTTTGGAAAGACATCCGCATGTTGATTCTGTAGAAAATAGAAAAATAAAATTTAACATTGGCACTTTAATTTAAACTACTTTAAGAAAATAATGTGAGTGCACTTGACTCTGCGCAAAAGATGGAGCATTTACCTGGAACGCGGAAGTTGCTTGAGTAGTTGGAAACATGCCGTTTTCCTCAAACAGCTGCACAACTAGTTGTCTCCGCTGTTCTAAAATTCGACGGTGACCCTTTTCCATACCTGGTTCGTTTAAATTTCTATTAGCACTTGGCGTCTTGGGAGTCCTCGGGGATCTCAATGCCGCAAGTGCTGCTGAGGAACCGGGTAAAGCAGTTGGGGTACGATAAATTTCTATTAGCACTTGGCGTCTTGGGAGTCCTCGGGGATCTCAATGCCGCAAGTGCTGCTGAGGAACCGGGTAGAGCAGTTGGAGTACGTTCAGGAATAATAGGAGAAACCGGAATTGGTCCATCCTCATTAGATCTTGCATTTGGGTTGTCAGCTGCAAATAGTAATTTTTTGATGTAATTCATTGTATCATGGAAAAAATAATTTTATAACCAACTTTCATTTAATCGCGATTCTTACTTTTAAATGCCTCAACGTTAAAATCTGGACCAAAGAATGTGCTCCCGGTAAGCTTTACAGGTGCTGGGGATGATTCATTTGACTGGTCATGATCTCCTCTCACTTCTGCTGGTTGATCGGTTGCTACACAAGTCGGTGTAGGATTAGCAGGAGGGTTTAAACTTGGACTTTCTTGAATTTCTTGAGGTGTTCTGAACTCACCAGAAGGCATGCGTTTCTTTCGGAAAGTACTCAGTATCATGCGTGGACTGGATGGCAATGACAAAGTAGAGGGAGAAGGTGTTTCTCCCGGATTAAATTGTGGCAAGCTCGAGAATTTCTCTGAAAACTTGACTTGTTCCAACACTCTATAACAAGAAAAATCATGCATGTAATATTTGAATTTTTATGGATTTATAATCAAGAAATGAAAATTGAAATTGAAAAGATGATGACAGATGAGAAGAAAATAGATCCATATCTATAATTGGTGTTTGTTTGAGATTTGTTTGTAACCCATTTTGAAAAAATCTTACTTGTCCATGCCGTCCTCCACGTTTTTCTTAAAGAAACTCTTTGGCGTCGGCGTAAGTTGCGAAGCTGACAAGCATTCCTGCCCTTCAGGAATTTCATCAGGGGCAAAATCCACTTTGATAGTCAATTGAGGGTGCTCAAATTGTTTCGGTTTTTCGGGCTCAACCTTTTCTTCCTCTTGTTTAACATCCGCAACCTCTGCAACTGAGCTTTCTTCAACGTCAGTCTTGTCGGGAATTTCATTTTCTTTAATGTTCTCTTTCCTCTCAATCACGTGGGAACCGATGACTGGCGTAAATGACAGAGGAAGGCAATTTCCTTGCGACTGTCTTCGTTGCAGGGGAGCTTTTCCAAGTTGTGCTGGAGTTGGTGCCAAAACAAATGGCTTTGCTTCCTCCTGTAACATGAGAATATAAACGTAATACTAATGATACTCTAAAAATCTACAAAACTGTTTCACAAATTCTTAAGAAGTATTTTTTAAATATTTTAAGTGGATATTTTAAAGTAATAATTATACCTTATCACCAGGTTTTGCACTCTCCTCAATCGAGCAACCTCTGCAACTGAGCTTTCTTCAACGTCAGTCTTGTCGGGACTTTCATTTTCTTTAATGTTCTCTTTCCTCTCAATCACGTGGGAACCGATAACTGGCGTAAATGAGAGAGGAAGGCAATTTCCTTGCGACTGTCGTCGTTGCAGGGGAGCTTTTCCAAGTTGCGCTGGAGTTGGTGCCAAAACAAATGGCTTTGCTTCCTCCTGTAACATGAGAATATAAACGTAATAATAATGATACTCTGAAAGTCTACAAAAATGTTTCACAAATTCTTAAGAAGTATTTTTTAAATATTTTAAGTGGATATTTTAAAGTAATAATTATACCTTATCACCAGGTTTTGCACTCTCCTCAATCGTAGCACCAGTAGATCCTACAGGTATGTTCACAATGGTTGCCTTCACCTTATTTTTATCTCCTTCATTGTTAATTTCGGGAGCTATAAAATAAAAGAAAGAATGCGTTAGACTTTGCTTTGACACCTTTCTGTCAGTTTCAACTACTACACATGATAACGATGTAGAACGATGAAGCGCACGATTACATTATGCTCAAAGTTCTTCCATGACTATTGCGCATATACTACAGCAGCAAACAAAAAGTGAAAACTGAAACCTACCACTTAATGGGGTGGAGACTTTTACGGCATTAATGTTTGAAGTAACAGTGGTGTCCACAGGCTTCAGCAGAGTTAAGTACGTGGTCGTGACATTTTTATTATTTGAAAATGGAATTGTAATAGTAGGTCTCACAAGTAGAGCTTGTAGTTGGTACAGACCCACCAGCCGTCGTAACTTGCGTAAATGCAACCAAAGTGGTTTGTGGTTTTGGAGTCAAAATGATTTTTTCTTCAGGTTTGTTGTCCACCGACAGACCATTGTCGTTCCGTTCCTCAGACTAAAAATAGCACAAAATTCAATATAAGTTAGCCATTTTGTGTGCCCCAATAAAAGTAATTATGTAATTTCATGTACATTATGTATAACATTAAAAAGTTTCTTACCTTTAAAGGATCTTTGGGACTGGGAACAGAGCGAAATGCTCCACCAGCTGGCTGAAAAACGAGTTTTGGAACACCCTGGGGGATAACAGGTGCCAATGACGAATCCGATGGAATCTGACGAATGGGCTTTGGTTTGTTGATTGATGTGGGTGTAAGTATAGAGATCGGGGTTGAATTTGCCGGTATAAGTGTAGTTGTTCCAGGAGCCATACTTGAGTTTGTAACTGCAATGAAGGTCTGAGTAGTAGCTGCTTGATCTTTAGTGGTGTCAACCTCAGAGACCTTAGGTACGACTTTTCCAATGCCACGTCCACCTGATTCAGAAGATTTGTGATCTTCGGTATCTGATTCACAATCAGAAACCTTTTCTTTACACTGAAGGTCAATGTCATCACAAATAACCTGAAAATAATTATATTTACATCATTAGCCATTTATTCATCTCGTTCAAAATAATTTATAAATACTCTTTACTTAGCCAAATAATATTACCATTTTATCCTCATCGTCAGAAGCTTCTCCAGTTTTGTTCTTTTCTGCAACCACTTCATCTTTGGTATCCCCGAAACTAGTATCCATTACTTCTCCCGGTGCCTGACCGCCTGGAAAAGCACCGTCCTCATTGGAACTCGTTCGGCGACGTTTCCCATCCTGCGCTCCTAATGTACTGCTGGAAGACTTTCTCCTATCCCGGCTGCACCATTTCCAACCAGGATTTGCTTTAAAATGTGCTTCTTTAACTTCGGATGCCAACTCGTGGTATTTTTGTTTTTCTTCTGGACCAAGTTGATACCACCACTCTCCCAAAATTTTTGATACCGTTCGATTATCTTGATTAGGATGCCTTTGATGCACCAGTGCCCTATGTCTCTTGCTGAAAATCTGTAATTGTCAATCATCAGCGTAAGTATTTAAACATCCCAGCTGTCGCTACTTAATAAAATGAAATTAAAAATACTCGCCATGAAAGCGTTCATTGGACGCCTTATCCTCTCTCGCTCCTTGGGATCGTCCTTCGAGGCTGGCAAGCTTTGTGCTCGTCTTTTGGTGGAGCCGCTAACAGTATCAGTAACTCCTTCAAAGACGTCGTCATCATCATCTCCAATGTCTGGCAGTATCAGTTCACCATCATGCTGGCCGACGTTTGTGGTTGACCCATCCTTCCCAGCTGGAGATTCAGGAGTGCCATTTTGAGAAGACTGTTGAGGTGGTGAAGGAGTTGGTGTTAAAAATGGTAGAAGAGCGTGCCATGGGTAGACTTTCGGAGTTGCATCAGTGTCACTTTCGTTAGATGTGTTTCCATCAGTCGGTGGTAGGCAAGGAACCACCGGTAGTAGTTGTGTTGGTAGAGTTGGGGCTGAGTTGTTTCCACTTAAGCTGTTAGTTGAGGGAAGAACGACAGGTGCCGTTGAATTAGCATTACTCGCATTGGTAGCAGTCGCGCCATTATTGCCGCTCTGAGAAGTATCCACTACATGAATGATTTTAGGAATGGTCTCTACTTTGGGTCTAACCAAAACAACTGATGTGGCGTCTGTTCCGGAGCTTTCTGGAATTATTAACTGAGGTGGAGATGACGGTCCATTTACTACGGATACACCGTTAATCGCTCCTGGTGTAGATGAACCGGTCGCCCTAGAATCTCCATGTTTGGCGTTCATATCCACCTCAGGTCCTCCGTTTGGGGGACCCCGAACATTTTGTGTCTGCAAAGACTCTGTTGAATGAGCTACAGAGGTAAGTAGTAGGGTTTTCCTGGTGCTAAGGGATGACCCATTTGAAACAGTTACCACGTTTGAAACTGGGATTGTAATGGATGTGCTGGACGGTGTTGTTCCAGTGGCTGTAACAATCTGACGAGGTTGTGAGTGTGTCAGCATTGAAGTGGTGCCCACTGGTGCCAAAACAAACTGTCGGAGAATAATAATGGGCTTAAGTTGAATAAAATTCATTTAACCACTACCAAAGATTATACTACTGGCTATTATTAGAAATGTCGTAGTATTGTATACTTACCTGAACTTGACCCTTTGCGGATCCCTGTGCTGATTGAACTACCAATGGTGTCAAATTAATTGTTGAACCTTTTATAATTCCAAGTGGTGCAGGTGGTGCCAATGGTGTTAGAATTCGATTTCCTTCACTGGTATGAATTGTGTGGTGGGGTTCCTGCTTCACCTCCTTAATAACTGAGGTATTGGAGATATTCTCATTTATTGTAGTCACCTGACTAGCTATTCTTGGATTTGTAAAGACGATCATGGGTGTTCCATTGGCAGAGGTTGCAGGAACAATGTTGCAAGTACTAGTTTGAATTCCGTTAACAGTTGTACTACTAGTTTGCACAATCAGTGGTGTTCTTGTGACACCATCATTTGAAGCAGCACTTGGGATCATAGGACTCATTTGAATGACACTTGTCCCGGTTGGTGCAATCCTTGGTCGAACAATCTCTGGACGAATGACAGACTGATGAGGTCGTCTTTCGCCACTGACACTCTGAACGACCACCGCTGGAGATGACGTTGGGACTGGTGAAGTACACGGCACTCCGCTAATAGGTAAAAATAAATTATGCCTGGATCCAACTGTAGGTGACTGTAAGACTCTGGGTGAGTTACATCCACTCTTTTGCGATGACGGTGGGGAAAACGATGGAGATGTAGAACGAGAGAGGGACACAAGCATGGTAGCAGCTTCAGTTTCATCAGCGTCAAATCTGCCAGCGACCCGTACATCACGTAAGCTACTTGGTGATGTACCAGAATCTCTGGAACTGGCTTCATCTGCTTCACTTTCCTTGGATTTTGATCTGCTACTACAGAAATGCAAAAATAACAACAACATAAATACGACAATGAGTCTTTGATACAACAACGGGATTATAATAATGTAGTGCGGTACAACAACAAACAAAAAATAAGGCAAATACCTTAGCGAACTGTTTTGGGAGCCATGATGTGGCTTTTTAATTCCCAAATGTCTAGAACAAAATCCTCGTCGTTGTGATTCCTTTGTGCATCCTTCTTTTGAGCAAAGCCTTCGCCATTGTTTCCCGTTAAACTTTTTTCGTATTCCAGTTGGAGTTGAGACAACATCTCCTTTTTTGTACTTGTGTGGTGTGTCATTTAAAGACCTAGGCGTCGTGGCTTGACTCCTCGGTGTACCTCGCTCTCCAATCAAACTTCCAGAGCTGACGTGACTTTGAACACTGCTGCATTTACTACTACCCAGTTGTGTTCCCGGTGTGAGCGACGCGCTTCGTCCTCCAATAGTCATAGGGCCAGCTTCAAAGTGAATATCCTCCCTTCTGAGGTCATCGTCCGACTCAAAGTCATACTCCAGACGTTTCTTCTCTTCAGTATTTATGCTAGTATCGTTTGCCGGAGATCGCCCGACAGCAGGTCCGGGTGTTTCAGGAGCCTCTGTGACTGGAGTTGGGATTGGTTCAGGGACTGCAGGTGTATTGTGGGGTAATGCATAAATGGACTCAATAGCTTTCAGTTCATCCCACCATGGTGGCAACAGGAGCCTAAGATTGGGCCGAGCAACCGTGTAATCTTTGTTCCCATCAGGAGCAAGCAACACTCACAACATACTGAGGTGGCCAGCCACTAATTCTGGATACGACACCTTCTACAAACAGTCCGCTTTCCGGACTTGTCCTAACGCAAACACTGCAACCTACGGTAACCTGTACACGAAAAAAAGTAATGATATTAAAAACCAATCTAATTTTTTTAAACTTTTGATAAAATTATCTTTTCAAAAGTCGTGAGCATCACGCACTTGTGCTGGAGCTGGACTGGCATCCGAAACAATGTCATAGAATGAAGTGGATGACAAAATAACATTTGTGTATTCTTCGTAAACTTGATCCCGATCAAAAAGCACTGTAATCGTGGAATGCCCGTTGACAGCGGTTATGACCCCGGGCATGTAAAAGTTACTTCGTCCATCGGAGCGCTTAGCAAGTACCCTGTGTCCTTTCCACTCACGAAGGTCGAGAACAGGCTGAGATGGGGCAACATTAGATTGAGTAACATTTGTGGCAGTTCTTTGTGATACATCAATTGCCTGATGAGCGGAAGGTTGTGTTTCTGTAGGTTGAGTAGCTACCTCCGGCTTTATATTTGTACTTGTCGTCGTCCAGCGCTGCTGACGTTCATCTTGCTTGGATTTCTGCAGAATAAAAAAAACAAGAAACTATAAAAATATGCGTACCTACCTAATATACACAATGAAAATGACAGTTGAAAATTGTAAACTTTTATTGCAAATTAGTGTGGATTATAGCTAAATATTTTTTTAAACTTTTTTTCTGACCTGCAAAACCGTCTGAAAACATCCATCGTTAGAATATCTGTACTTTGATGAGTACGGCGATGTTTGAATTGGTTCTTCTGTTGATTGCTTCTCAGCAGGTTCTCCCCGTGCCACATCGACTGATGATGGTCTATGAATGGTGAGGACGGCGGTAGTCTTCTGATGGTGATTCCGTATTTGACGTGTTTAATGATGACGTATTTGATATTACACTACTTACAACAGAATGTTGCTGCTGAGACGAGTGTTGTGTAAGCACACCAGGACCACGAAGTACCAGTTCATGAGGATGGTCTTCTTTCCTGTGATGAGCGGACGGTGCAGTCATTAACAGCCTGTCATCGACAACCACCGATTGAGAATGTGTTATTGCTTGGTGTTCCATGCTTTGATTGTGCTGTCGGTGAATGATGCCTTGACTTAGAAGAGGAGCAATTTGCGCAAATTTTGCTTCTGCAGGAGTATTGACTGGCATTGATACAACATTTGAATTTCCTGCCTGCGTATACGGTACATACTCCACAGGTGACTTTATTCTGTCAACTGTTAAATTGAGACCTTCGTTGGCTGAAGAAGACCCTTGATAATGAATCATATGTGATGTCTGAAAAAAATGAAGCAAAGGATAAATAAAAAAATATTTCAGATCCGTTGCACTCTACTTCTCTGGAACAATATATTTTGTACTCCACTGCAAGACTAAAAAGTAAATATTGCAAAATACCTTTGAAGGAGATAAATGATGGCGGAAAGCTGAAGAACCATACTGCCCCTGTTGTTGATTAGCTGCTCCTTGTGGGGATGGGGACAAGCGTACTGTTCGAGAAGCCTGAATCTGATCCGAATGAACTGAATGAATATGTTGTACTCGATAAGCTGATGGGGACGGTGATCTGCTTCTGTAGTTTACAACCGATTGTTGTTGAGGTTGATTCATTGCACCATAGTGGGGATGTGGTCCTGCTGATTGTTGCTGCGATTGACAATGCTGCTGTGAGGAAGGGCTTAAACTTCTAGCATGATGAACACCAATGCGACTATTCGTTGACCTGCACCCTAAGTCAATAGGTTGCTGATCCGACTGTGAATGTACGTGAGGACTGGTGTCCTGTCGGGTCAGGACAGAATTCGGTGGAGATAACGCGGCACTTGGAGCATTGGTGCCACTTATTTTGTACATTGAAGGTTGTTGAGTTACAACAGCTCGGTTCTGGTTTGGACCATAAGGGGAGGAGTATACAACGGTTTCTGGAGTTTGGTCTCTTACAGACAAAGAAAGGCCTTGTGATTGATGACTATGACTGGAGTAATTAGTTGGGCTTTTGATTACATGATGAGTAGTTGCAGAGGGTGCGGATCGCTCATAGGGATGGTTTGTTGAAAGCATGGTGGCTTTCGACACTATACTATACGAGTCACTTATACTACTATTGTTACTAATGTGAGAGTGAGACGGATGAGAATTTAATAAACCGGGAGATGAGGTTACAATCACGGGTTGAGAGATGGAGCTTACACGAGGAGGAACACTATTAATTTGGCTGCTATTATTAATAATGATAGCACTAGCTGGCTTTAAATGATGAATATTTTCAGGAGATCGGAGTTCTCCACCACCACTTTCTCTCACAACAACAGATTGCTGCTGCGATACAAAAACTGTTGAGTGGATGGTGTTTACATGTCGACTATTTGCAACAATAGCAGACTGGCAACTGGAAGGCAATGAAGGCAGGGACGTGTTTTGCGTTATTAATTCTCTTCCCTCTGCGTTAATGCTGTTATTCGATACTACCACTGGTGATGAAATTGGAACATTGGGCGTTGAGAAAGACGAGGAAGAACTAAACGTTACCACCGAGGCAGTAGAAATCGCACTGGCCGTTGTTACTGGCAAAACGTTTTTCTCAGATTCTTGAGTCTCAAAATCTGACAGATCAAATTTTCTCTTCTTTGGAAGTCTTTTGAAGGATTCACTGCTGCTGCTGCTACAAGAAGCCCCTCCAGACGTACCACCGCCGCCATTTCCATCCTTTAAAGCGTCCTTTATCAAAGTATAAAAAAAATTTCAATATTTTACGTACACTGTATTGATTATAGGATAATATCACAGCGAATTAATGTTGAAACTGATAAAAATACTAATACATACAGGCTTATTGGGTGTGCTGCTTTCATTCCTTCCTCCACTGTTGGTGTCTACTCCACCAATACCATTTCCAGTGTTGGTCACGACCACTGGTGGCTGTTTAATCTACAAAGTAATGGAATATGCGAAATTAACATTTTGAGGTGTACGACATAACAGTGTTCACTATTCGACTGTAATGCTACGGTATATGGGTTTCCCATCTTACATAAAAAATGAACTTCATTTATAAGAAAATCAATACAAGACAGTATACGACGAACGAAACACCACTCATTTTTGATGACACGAACGTCAGACGGGACTGGGCAACCTATAATGTTCTATGTACTCACTCCTTTACATTTGACCCTGTTGCTGCATATCACGATAAACATAAGCTTGTTCCAACGACTAGCGAGCGATATATAGTAAAAGTGTATAAAGTAACCTCATATCTACTAAATGGTTAAACTATTTTTTTATTCCCTGGTATAAAAGCTAATGGATAGTTTCGCCTTGATTGTCCATTATTCCTATTTGCTGTTCAGTTCAAGTCTGAAAATAAACAGTTTTCTGAGTAGCATGGAAGGTTGCAAGTCTATAAGCCATTTTTTACACAATCAGTCACTTTGTTTGGAACTTTGCAATCTAATTAGGTACATGATTTAATATTAATGACAGTGCTTCATTTATCATATCATATCTATTTCCTTATACAGATTTTTGTAGTTGAAATTGAAATAAATGTATAGTACAAAATAAAAGTTGTCGCTTACGCATAAATACCTACGAAAAATACAGCATAATTTTAATACTTTAAGAAAAATGCAGCTTGAAATTGTCTTGTCTGTATTTTAAACGTGGAAAGTTTTTACATAAATACGCACCTGCTGATTATTGGAATTTGTGGAAATCCAATCGTCCGATTTGTGAGTAGCACCTCCATTAGTAGAAGAACTTGAATTTCCTACATCTCCATTACTTGTAATCTCGGATTTTCCATTGGTATTTGATGAATTATCTGAAGAATGGAAGTGATTGGATGTTTGAGGAGATTCAGATGAGGAAGGACCTGATTGCTGCACTGGACTTTGCCTTCTGCCACCTCTCCCACCGGCACCCCTACCGCGTGTGGATGTCTTTGTAACTCCACCCCGACCATTTCGCCTCCTATTTGTGTCTGGTTCAGCTACAATAATAAAGAATCAAAAAAAACAAGTTATAATACAACAATTTATCTTCAGCAGTATGGGCGATCTTATGAGATCCATTAATGTTTTAAAATAATAAATGAGTAGTTTACCATTGTTAGCTGTGTCAGTGTTTGCCTTTCTTCGTCCCATGAGTTCGAATTTATCGTTTCAAGCCCGAGTGCTTGTGAAACAGCAGTTAAGGCAATCAGAAATTTCCCAAAAAGGGTGTAGGAAGTTATCGGTCCCGGTTGAAGAAATCGTTGACAAACATTTGTCTTTTTTCGTAACCAGCCTTTATTTACGGCATGATTTCAAAATGATTCATAGTGATATTTATATGTTTCTTCAATCTCCGCCCCCTTTTCTTTCACCTCGTTGGGTTTCCGTATATCCGTTGTAGTTTTATTTCAATACATGTTGGTGATCACCCCTCCTAAGTATTCTGAAAAGAGAAAAGAATAAAAAAAAATTATTTTCTTCCGTTACTGTTAAAAGTTTTAAAAAGCAAACTCAATCCGTATACGACTAAATATATTTGAAATAGGCACCTCATTTCTTTTTTCATTAACTTAGAGATAAAGATAACAATGAAGTTTGATTTAAAACCTTCAACTTTATCGAAAAAGCAAAGATAACCCAAATAATGAATTGCCGGCAAAAACTGAAGTTGTTTACCTATGTGCTTTGTTCGATAATCGGCTCGAATGGTTTTAGCACACACACGGTAGTAAAGTATGTACACTCACACTTATAGACGTACACCTAATAATTTTTCAAACTTGACACTTTTTGTGACGCCTCCTTTTCCGAACGAGCACATTTGAAATCAACAAAAATGAGTTTCTCTTTAACTTCAATTTATTTGCCTGGAATTATTTGGCCAATACGCCTTGGTGAACATTGTGCAGTGCACCAAAGTGGATACCAAACCAAGTACGACTTCTCTCTACAAGCACAACAAGACAAGCGTAGCATGACTCTCAAAAGCGAATCTCAATCAATCTCTTTCTACTCTCTGGTATTCTGATCTGGCTAAAACATTTGTGTGGCATTTGTGTGCTAATGCTATTTCTAGCGAAGTGCACTGCAAAGATAATTTCAAGTTGGGGTCCCCAACATGGGTTAGGTCATGCCATCATGTTCATTTTAGTCCACCATAGTAGTAGTTTCTTATCATCAGTCAAAAATTAGTATCATTTATGTAGTTTATAAGTCGGTAATATCAAACTTCCAATGCCCATTGTCAATAGCATGTGTCCCGTTTCAATGATGATTATATGATTATCTTGCAAGTTGCAAGCTTCATGGATGTAACGTTGATAGATTTAAAATTGAAACATCTTCGAGGTTCAAAGATGCAGAGTGTATTGTAAAATGCATGGATGCGCACAGCACAGTTTGATCCATGAGCTTGTCTTCACGTGCTAATTGCCCAGATTGCTGATTTTTGTGACGCATCAGACAGAATCATCAGATGCATTTATGCAATTCTAACATTTTTTGACAACTTTACCCTCTCTTCAAAACCTGATTTTCAACTCGATTCTCAACATCATGCACATATGTGCCTGTAATGTATTCTCTCAGGGAAATGTTTCGCGTAAATGTCAAATAACGGTCCATTATATGTGTAACGAATTACTACTAAATAAATCCATATTGGTAAAAAAATGCACTCTTAACTTATATAAAATGTATAATTTGTCATGTGTGTGTCGTAGTAGTGCATGTAGGTATTAAGGTACGTGCATAATGCCATGCACAATGTAACATTCATACTTACTACTGCAGTAGGTAATTACTGTTTGGCAATGCTCCTTATAAACTAATAATAACGCTTCTCTGTCGTCAGGCTATTAAGTGACTTTTATATCTCCTCCACCCACCCAAAGCCACCTGTAATGGCAGCCGTCGCCGCCACATCCACAAATTAGAACGGATTGCAGAGAGCTGTGTGTTATTCGGAGATGGAAAGCGGAAAAAGGCGAGAAGGAAAGGAGAGGACACTGACATATAATGCAACAAAGTTACATTATTATTATTACTACAGAACAAAAAATTTTGTTGGTGGATGACGGATGAAGAAGAAAAAGGAGAACAAGAAGAGAAGAAAAAAAATTGAAAAATCACAGGATGTTGGGTAAAGTTTTTATGTGCCCACAATAAAACAACAGTCATCATCATGATGATATGATGATAATGCAAAGATGTACAGGTATGCATTGCATACTGTATTTCTCAGGTAAAAAGCAAGTGTAATGTAATCTCGACCGAGAGTGTTTCGGATAAATAATATTGCATGAGATATACAATTTGGGATTGGGAACTGTAAAAAGTCACATCTTTACCTCTTGATTTTTTAAAACTTTTTCTGCTAGCTCTCCCATCTTCTCGTCATCGTCGTCGTCTTACTTGCCTACCTGCTGTATAATAAATAATATAAATGCATATAACTTATATTGTAAGTCCGTACTATGGGTTCACTAACTGCATAATTTTATATTTTGTGCTTTAATGTCTTGCCACGTAGATCTCGATCCACGATTAATTTACGTGTAACAAACCAATGTAGTTCGTTTGTATCACCCTTTTTTTACTTGACAAAAAATATATCTGATAAAAGTTCACTTGAGAAACGAGCAAGGGTAAAATTACTCCCATAATAACAGTGTCGTGTATGTATGATGGAGTCAAAGACAATTTGAAGGAAATTCCGAAAACCACACATTTGTAAACTCATTATCGTTGTCGTACAAACGTACAATAAAAAAGTGAGTTGAGCGTGGAGGATTTTGTATATTACCTTGTGTAGTAGTTGTAAAAACATACATACACATATAATGATAATAATATTATATTATAACGTGATTATCATGAGCTTACAATTTTCCACAAAAAATCATTTTAACAGTTTATTCAAAAACTTTTTGGCGTTTTCTTACATTGCATATCCCACTATAAACTGAAGAGGGGCTATTATAAGGTCTAATGGTAATCATTGACACATTGCTTATACACAAAGTCAGAAAACAAAGTTGCTCATTAAGGCA
>JAANSP010000896.1:6074-17939 GCA_036850745.1 Homidia socia
TATACCGGCTCGGACTCGGTTTTGAAAATTATTTCCCACTCTAAAAATTAAAATAGTTATCACAAATTTTATCATCGAGCATATACCGGCTCGGACTCGGTTTTTTGGGATTGTATAAATAATTGTAAATCGATTTTTGATTTGTTTTCACAAATCCAATGGTCATTTGCCTCAACACTAGTACGTATTTCACAGTTTTGTTTTAAGACTCCATATGCACATTACTATTTGATCGTTTTTTACTGAATCATAAATCTTATTCTGGGTTGGACTCGAGTTTAAATTTGCTTACGAAACATCTCGTTACAATAATTTTTTTAGCGTTTAGGGAAAGGAGTTTGCTGAATCCTTGAAAGCGAAACGGGAAACAATAAACTTTGTATATTTAAAAGTCATTGGAAAAAATTTGTTTCCACCATTTGAACTAGGACAATGCGTGGCTATGTTCTTTACTTGGTTTTTGTTCAGCATTGTTTTTTTAATTCACGTCATTTTAACAGGTGCCTCTGAAATCGTTTCATACAGAGCTCGTTAAGATTTCCATTTTGGAAATCGGAAACCTTACACGGGTTTATTGAGAGTTTATAACCCATTGTGGATTACAAAAGGTTGTATAGATGAACGATTAACGTTAATAAATATTTTTCACGTAAAATAATCATGGAATGGAAACTCTATTAACGAAAATCAAGGATTAAAATTAAATTAAAAATGCGCTTGACCACGTATAGGTTTTATTTTTTACAGACTTGACTAAATTTAATGCAACAAAATTTGTGTTGAGGTATTTACTAGTTTCATTATGTGTGCCATCTCCGAATTTGGTTTCGCGGTCTTAAAGTTTTTGCGTCAAATGGTCCGCTTTGCTTTTGCATTCCACAAATTGCTTTTGTATCTATAATTGTTGGTTTCTCACTTTAACCTTTAATTCCGTTTATTATTCGAAGCCGCAGACATTTCTTCATATCCATATTTTTTCCAGTACTTTTATACATATTTTTTCGTATACAAATTTTTTCCAGTACCTATGTCCATATTTTTTCCATTACTTATATCCATATTTTTTCCAGTACTTATATCCATATTTTTTCCAGTACTTATATCCATATTTTTTCCAGTACTTATATCCATATTTTTTCCAGTACTTATATCCATATTTTTTCCAGTACTTATATACATATTTTTGGATAAGTAATGAATTCCTGCTTTTGCGTTACATGTATACTTACTTATCCTTGAATAATTTTTTATAAAAATGGTTGCCCCTTTAAATATATTAAAGATTAAGTGTCATTTACTAGAATGCTCAATGCACAAATTTGAATCGTTAGTCGTTTGAATTGTAGTCTAGTTATTATGAATTGGGAATACAGTTATTAGAAATTGTTTCTCATGTAGGCAAAACAAATTGGTGGAATTGTTTGAAATTACTGAAAGATGTCTCCTTGCTTTTGTGTGCCGTCAATTGATACACATTTTGGAAATGAAAACAACTATAGTCATATTATGATAAACACGTGTTTATAACCAAAACCGCTTTCAGTGTTACGATAGTTTCTGTAACTGCATATTTTGAAGAACTTTCGTATATATGTTAAATATGAAAGAGAGAAAAAGCAAATTGTTCAACGTATTATAGTGGTGAATTAGTCATTCGTAATATATGGCACGCCAATGTCTACACACGCAACGGGCTGCTGTGTACAAAATGCATAATTAGTACTTTTGTTCATCTGTTGGGATTTTTGTTGCTTGAATGATGCATACATGTCACTGCTTTTAACGAGAGCTAATGATTTATTTGAAACAAGCAAGGCAACAAATTATCAATATTGAATTGCATTGTGATGATTTAATCGTAAACACAATAAGCTAATATTTATTAGAGCACTAACATAACACAATCAATATTTTTATTTGTGATAATGGTTATCAGTAGCCCGATTTTACCCGAATAGAAAAATCTGCTTATTTAGACTTTTGTCAACATTTTTATGCCGAATCTGTTTAAAATTTTCTTGCTAGAATATACTCGAGAAACTTTTATTTTAAATAGTTTCCTTGTAATGGGCGTTTCCATTTCTTTACCGGATTCTACTTATTTTGTAAAGAAGTTCTGTCATGAAGTGAAAAAATGATTCTCCTAGTTTTAAAAATTTAACCCAAGAACCAGAGACAAACTGTTTTGAATAAATCAACACTATGTGGCCATACCCGACATAAGTAATTCAAGTAAGACCTTTATTTGCTGAATTTCTTCTTTAATTAGCAATTACCCTGAATTGTGTTTAATTTTATTTTGCTGCGAGATGTTTAGTTCAACCTTTTATTGTCTGAGTTCTACTGCTGCAGTGACATTACTTTTTTATAAATATTATACAGGTTCATTAATTCCGAATTGGTTCTAATATTCAGCAAAGGTAAAAATCATACATTAAGCTATACGTATATTAAAAAAGAGAGTAAAATTTAAATGACCAAGTTTTCAAAAGTTGAAAATACAAATATTGAGCAAATCATTGACAACTTAAACCAAATTCGGATGAGGGCCATTGGAACATCTTTTGTTAGAAAAGCTGAAGAACGTATAACAAAAAAAGTCGATTATTATTCAAGCGATATTTAGCCTGAGTATTTAGAATTACATACGAATTTTAAAAAAAGAATTTTTTCACACGTGATTGGCTGCATCAGAATGATTTCTTTTTACAAATAGTTTTTTATCTTTACTCAAAATCATTGTTAACAAGGATTACAATTTAGAACATTTTGAAAACAAGGTAGCTTAACGATAATTTAATTTTTTAGTATATTCTTAAGCGTTCTAGTTGTAATACTAAAATATGAGCACGGTTCAGAATTTTCGAGTAAAATCAAAATTTATTTCACAAAAATAGTAATTCTAGTGAATTGTAGTGAAAATTTAAAAATTATAGGTTTTTAATTGCTACTCCGTATACAGCTTGATACAATGTACGTAATTATACAGACAACTTGATTTGGTCTAGAAACTGCATTGCTATTATAATTACTTTTAAATATTTAAACATTACCTTTGTTTTTAATGAAAATTGCAAATTGAAATGCTACAGATTTGACATGTGTTCAAAAATAACCCTTGAAAACCGTAATACCTTTTGCAGAGCGTATTTAAAGCGTTGCTGTTTGTAAGTAAGCTTTTAGTAAATTTCTGATGTTGAGTAATTTAACTTTTATGTCAATTTGATCAATTTTATTTCTTTACTTAGTACAAGACTAGTTAGAAAAAATTTCAAAACTTGAAATTTACAATTAACTAGTCATCTGACATCATAAAAAATACGCGCAACAAGTAAAATGGAGAATAGATTAGGATAGGAATTTAGTGACTGTTATCATTTCTGGCAGTTTATCAGACCGAATGGCACAAAAAATTGACGTCAATTTTTTAGTACAGGTCATGCAAGAAACTTTGAAAAAGTTTCTGCTTTAAAACTGGAGATTACTCAAATTCAGTGCAAGTTGTCGCTTTTTCTAGGTTGTTTCCAGTTGTTTTTTATTTTTTTAGAAAGCCCAGGTCTCCGAAAAAATGATTTTGATTTTGGCAACGATGGGTTTTCTACTGCCAGTACCAAGGAATGCGACGGAGACGTTCTCTCTTTTGGGCAATCCAAACTAGAAGTAGTAGCATGTTTCTTTTTTTCAGAATTTGATTTTAAAAAATCATGCCCCTTTTGCTCGTTCACTTTCACCACTGAAATCTTTTTGACGACTACAAAGTACTGTCGATTTAATATATCCTTAAAACTGAGCTGTTTTTGGTCCTTTCTAGTCGACTTGACCTTGCCAGGACTCCCGAGAGTTGATTTTGTAGACTTTTGTGATGTTGAAGTTATTTGAAGAAGACTCGTCAATGATGGAGTAAGTGATACGGCTGATTTTGGAACTTGAATGGCATCTATTGTGTCCGTTGATGATGTTGCAAAGGTGCCCGTTGCCTGGTCCTTTTTGTTTGATGGATTTTTTGGACTAGATTTGGTGTCATTTAAAGCAGAGCACAGCTTATTTTCAACGGGAGATTTTCTCTTGTTTGCGTTACTTTTCCCTATGGCACCCGCAGCGGATTCAGCAGTTTTTACGCCCTCGAGACAAAAATATCGACTCTTTACAAAAACCTTATTGGCAGCATCTGGAGGTCTCTGAAATGGCAGCACCATGTTTTTGAATACTATGCTAGTAGAATTAGATTTCCCAGTTTCGTCTGTATTTGGTTCCAAAGTACGACATGTTTTAAAAATGCTTTTGTCCTTTTTTTCAACCGATTCCTTTGAACTACTGTTAAACTTTTTGCAAAAATCATTTTGTTTTCTCTGTTTTGAAGACTTTGGCTTCCATTTCCATAGGTCCTCGTCTGAGAACTCAACGTCGTCGTCATCAGAGCTTGAAACTAATAATGTAAAATTAGTTGGCATTTATTGCATTTTGATCAGTACATGATTGGCACTGCTTCCTTGTTATTAGGAATACTAACCCGCGGAGAAACGTTTTCTCTTTAAATTACTTTGCGCTGGTGTTTGCCCTTTGGCAACCGTCGCCATCTTGGAATCAGTTGAAATTGATTGATCTGTTTTTGGTTTAAAAGATGATGACCAAATACTGCTTTCGGTGTATCCCTTTCAATACAAAATTATATCCTAACAATATTAACACAAAAAATCTATCGCGTGACTCATTTATTATTATTTTCTACACAACGCTTACGGATTCAGTAGGTTCAAAGCTGTCAATTATTTCAAGCGTGTCCACATCAACGTTTCCTAAAGCCAAGTCTGCAGCTATCTAAAACCATGCAAAATTTATTGAGTAATATATGTTTAATTTAAATTCATTAAATTCAGTGTTTTTCATCTGCGATTCGTATCACACTTTTGACGTCTCAAAGGACCCGGCAAATGTCAAATTGCTTGGTCCAATTCCATCCTGGTAGGGATTTAGTGGAAGAAGCATTCTATTTTTGGTGTCAAAAACTAGCTGATACAAAAATGTATTTTCGGCACGAATGAATCCTTTTTCGTATTCTTTAGTTACGGTGACTTGAATTTGTGTTAAAATTTTCGGAATTGAATATATAATCTAAAATAATAATACATAGAAATTTTGTTATTTTTTTCATAACACTACCATTTGTGAATTTTTAAATTAAAAAACCTACAGTCAGCATTGAATTTAGTTAATGTATTTACCTCTCGGAGTTCATTGTGGTTGGATTCACGAATCACTTGTTTGGCGCGTGCAAGACCGATTCCGGGAAGAGATGGATGGTAATCGCATCCTGAAAGAATGCACATCCACCGGAACTTTTTGAAATCAAAGTTGTTTGTGTTTAAACCAAGACATTCCGGTAGTTTTGATTGATTAAAAAGATCACAATCTCCGTTCTCCTTCATTTTGTAGCATATCTGCTGAAAAAATTCAAACATCTACCAGAAACGAGTACAAGTTGGTTTTTTATTATTCATTGTAATTAATTAAAAGAACATACCCTCGGGCAGCCAAACAGAATCAGATCTGAATCTTCAGTAATGATGATATCAGCGAAACCGTTTAAAACCATGTACGCCAACTGAGGATCGGCTTCGTAAGGAGCCACGACATAGTCAATTTTCATAGAGCGAAGAACCTGGAATCATAAAATTTATTTTACGCTAAAATTTAAGTTGGCTTTTACTCGTTAGCTTGATTCAGAGGTACAAACCTTGATAAATTCTCTGGCCATTGCTGGAGTAATGTCAATGCATTTGGTAAAGCAGTCCCATGCTTCTTGCTTTTTTCCCTCTTGGAGGTATTTTTTTCCCAATATTTTGTTTTCCTCGCGAGCTCTGAAAGGAAAATCATAATAGTTAAGTAAAATTAAAGACGTAAATCCGACAATTGTATATTACTGCATTTTATGTTTTTTTCTTCACTTTTTCCGTTTAGTCTCAGTTGGCTCCTTTGAGGGTAGGTTTCGTCCATCCAAAACCAAGATGGGCTTAATGTTGTTGTTTTTAAGGACCTGGATGAATTTCATACAATAGTTTATGTAGGCCGTTGTTGGTTCTTCCAAAGCTAATTTTTCAGCACATCCATACGCGCCTAATGGAGTAAATATAAATATCGTAAACGCTCTAAACTATTGAAATTACAGTCCTGTTAAAAAAACTTATGTATTTGAAAACCCCAAACCTTTATAAAGCCATCCATATGCGTCAATAGCCGCTGTGCAACCACTGAACTTGCCAACATTGGACTTTTCAATCGCCTTGTCCACAAACTTTAACAAACCTTTGATCCCCATTTTAACAGCATTTAACCCACTGTTTACTGCAAAAAAGCTTACGAGTAGTATTCCAGCTATTCAGTTAGTTTCAGTTTAAATTCTGCACAAACAGAAAAGGCGCAATGTTTTTAATAAACCCAGCGAAAGAAAAAAAGCTTAAAAATTTGCAAATTATAATAAATTTGTATAATAAATTAAGTTAATATTCAAACACTTGCCTTCATGCACTTCTACACTTTTGAAATATAGATGAAAATATTTTTCAAATACCCAATTAATTATTTTAGAATCGAAGAATAGTGAGATGCAATGATGCTAATCAAATCAGTAACAACTGAGGATTCCCGGTTCAAGCTAAATAATTATGATAGCTTGCAATTAAAAATCCAACTATTTTTTGTATTTAAATTTCATGCTTTAATGCAGTGAATATGAACTGTATTGTTCGTCATGTTGTTCTGTTTTCCATAATCTTGCTAGCGGATGTTGTAATGCTGATTTTGAGAGAAATTAGTTTTAAATTGAGGGAAATTGAACTTGTATTGTTTTTGTATTCACGAAACGTAACTGTGACTAAAGTTCAATGCGGAAAGCTGTTATGCGTTTCCTTTTTTGCTTTAAACTCTAATAAATATGCAAAGTTAGGGTACTACAGTTTCATGCAATTCAACAATTCAGCAAGCAACAAATTTAATCCTGTATGACTGTGCACAACGCGAAAAAGCACTGTGCTTGAAAACGAATGAATTTGGGAGAAACACTTTATTTCATACACAAAAGCCAACGTTAATCGACACGGTACGGTTTACCCTACATTTTGGCAGCAAAAACTCATTTTTCTGATGAAGTTAAAAGTGCTGATTTGATATTAAAATTTTGGCAACAGCAGGTGTGTTGTAAAATTTCGAAATCATTGCGAATCTGAAATTTTTCAAATAAAAGAGTTAATTTGTTGTAACGCTCAAACGTTTTTTAGTTGTTCACAAAAAATCAGCACAGAGAAATAAATACCAAAAAAGATGTGGGGTACACCAGAGTTGAAGGAAGCACAGGTAAGATGTTTGTGATACACAAGAGTATTGGTATTCTATAATTTCCAAAATTTATTTAATTATTTATTTATTTATCTTTTTTCAATTTTACAGAAGTTGGAGAATGCTGCCAAAAGTGATGACTGCAGGCCTCTGGGCGATGATACATTATCCAAATACTTGCGGAGGGTGGATCTCGCTAAAATGAGGAATAATGGAAAAGCAACCGTCGAGTTTGAGTTTACAATTTGTGGTCAAAATTCAACTTTTCAGGAAGGAACGGCTACCATGGATTTTGAGAAAATGGTCATACGATTAAGGTGCAGTGAGGTGGAGCAGTTATTTTACGCGGTCGATCAAGTAAAAGTGGACACCAAAGGAGATAAAACTGTGGAAATATTACTGAGCGGGGCCACTAACGATGGAGCTTTAAACCGTTTTCATAACATAGTCAAGCTAAAAGCTGATGGCTATTTTGAAGATTTTGCGGTGGAGTTGCTCATGTTTTCGCAAGCTCGACGTAAAATTAGACTAGCCGAATTATATGGAGAGTACTATGTTCGCAAAACCGAATTTCTCAAAGACGAGTAATTATCATTGTATTTGGTGTCTGATTATAATTTATGTTACTGTAGTTGTGTCTTAAAAAATCTAGAAAGTTTTTGCTTAAAAATTAATTTGTAGGAACAATAATTAAGTGTAAAATTTTGTTTATGCTCATAGATAGTTTTTTAATTCAGTCTTTGCAAATGATAAGTTTCTAAGGAAAGAAATGACATTGTATAAATATTCATATGTACAGAACTGATATAATTAAGTTTAGAGATTACATCAGCAGTAGTGTGACAGGGAAAAGAGCTGCGGATTTTTTTGTAACATTTACCTAGTGTCAACATAAGTTTTTTATCTCTCTCTGTCTCTCTGTTACCTGTTACGATGCTACTGTAAAGTGTACGCTACAGACGTTTCTCATAGGAATAATTATTTTAAAATGAAGTAGGAAATGAATGGTCAAACGAGCCAACGTTTAATTAACAAATAAAAAATGTGTTGCAGTTAGGCAGATGGTATAAGCTGGTATATTATAAATTTGATGTGAAATTCTATTGAAAGAGCTTTTTTATTGAAACAATTATGTTAGTATAACGATGAACTCAAAATGTTTCATGTTTCTACACTCTTCTTCGTTAATTGTAAGGAAATAATTTTTATGATTACTTATTTCTGTTTGTTTTATTTTATATTGTAAATAGATGAGCATAAATGAATTCTTTATTTTTAAGTTGAATAAAGTCCTGTTACAGTAGTAATTTTTATTTCAAATGTATCTTATATAATTGCACATGTATGCAGCGGTAGAAACTAGCAGCAAAGTTTTGAAAGAGCTTGTGTATCAGTGTTCATGATTTCAGAAATCCTTTTTCGGTCTGGACAAGAAACTCGATAGATCACTCTGATGGTCTCATTTCAGTTGTTTGGATTGTTTTTCCAATACTGTTGAAGTGACAACGAAATAAAATATGCATTTTCAAATGTCTCTCCTCATCGTTCAAAGGATTTCTGCTGAAACAGACAGAAGAAAGATATTTGCAAAACGAGAGTGTTCATACTGCTACACTTCCAGCTGCAATAGCAATTGCTAGGATTAAGCTGGGTTTTCATTTGCCTTGTTGTGCGGGAAAATAAGTGTTTTACTTAAGCAAATAAATTGCAGTAATTTGGTGCACTGATGTCAATGATGTCACTGGTGTACTGCAAATAATAATTTGGAAATGCAATCAATGTCTGAACACTTGATTCAAACGCTAAGACTTGTTGAAAAGGCAACGCGTTGCTAAATAGTAAAGTGAAAATTATGTCGAAAACATTTATGGAGGAATTTATCATCAGAAATATCTATTTATAACATTAGTGCATTTTTCATCCTGTTAACCCGGAAAATTTAAGTTGCCAGAGGCATTTGAATAGTTTCAGCGTAATGCATGAAAAACACTGGTTTTGCTTTTATTTGACGTATTATTTATTTACAAATGGCGGGCTATCTTCATCTACGATTCTTGCGTTTTATTTAACAGTGTCAATTCAATCATAAACGCATGATTTCATTTTGTGTAAAAAACACTTGCTATTTACGCTCATGTATTTTAATTTTTATAAGCGCGTTCAATTCATTAACTTTGCATTTAATAATGTTTGAAGTTTTTAGAGAAAAAAATTGTTTCAATACAATGGTATTCATGCCCTTTGCTTCATATTGGGAAAATTTATCGGTGGAATCTTATTATTAGCAATCAATGATAAGGTTTATTTTAGAAGCATAAAAACTGGGGACCCATGATTTTCTTAACCTATTAACAAACCATCTGTCAAGCAGTAGGATTATTAGTATTCTTGGATCAGTATTTTTTAGCAACTAGAGTTAATTTGTCCTCAGACAAATATGATAATGTTAGCATCGTCAATTTGATAAACACCTTGGATAGTTATAAATTTTCCATGATTTGTAAGGAATAAATAGATATAAACTGGTGATTGGGCTAAGGGCTTTTAAAAGGGAAAGAAGGAACTGAAAAGAATAAATATGAATATTGAGACTTATCGTCGCTTGTCATTTTCTAGCTTCATTAACGGCTTGTATTCCCTAAACTTTAATTGTATCAAATAATGATTCCTTTGCATACACTTCTAACCAGGAAAAACTAAATTGAAAATAGTATGTAAAATAGTAATGTACGCACAAACATTAAGTATGTAAAATTCTAGCAAGAGTCCAAACCAAATTCATGCAGAAATGTACTTTTTGTTTATACCGTCATTTGAATTTGTAAATACGAGGAAACGAAACTATAAATAGTTTTGAGTTTACTTGTTAGATTTTTCAAACGCTTAGGACTGTGATTTCAGTTTTTTGACCAACTAGTATAGTTATTACTTTTAAATTATTTAATTACCTCTTGTCATGTCGACTTTGTACATACGTTTTTCTATTGACGTCTCATGTCGCCGTTTCATCAACACTTTTTAAAATTTTAAAAAGGATATATATTTAAACCAACTTCAATCCAGGGTGCTGCTTCGTTTTTCCATTTAAGAAGTTAAAGGTCAAGAAATGTTAAATCTTAGATAATGCCTCAAGTATTGTTTTATTACAGAAAAATGGTTAATAGTGTTTCAGTAGAGATATCGATATCAGCAAAGAAAAAATTATAGATATAAGCAAAGAAAAAATTATAGATATAAGCAAAGAAAAAATTATAGATATAAGCAAAGAAAAAAATATAGATATAAGCAAAGAAAAAAATATAGATATAATCAAGGAAAAAATTATGGATAATGAAAGGCAAATAAATAGTATTACTGATGTAAATATTTTGCATGAGAATATTGTATTTTTGACTTGATTGAATTGAAATAACTGAAGTAGAAATGCAACAGCTTTAGTTTATGAATTAACTTTACATTTTGACTATTACAGATTTTAAACAAAGTGTCTTGGTTCATTGCGTGATTTGTTTTAATCATCCTCAATCTACATTAGGATATACGTACAGGCATTGTTGTCGAATCTGGCATCTTTGGAAACTGGAATTGACAGTCTTAATGTATTTTTGCTTTAAATGAACTCATTATGGCGTATGATATGAGAAGGACAAAAGTTTTTTGAATTGTAGCGGGTTAAGCATTTGAAAATCCATTATACAAAGATTTTTATCTTTTTTTGAGAAAAATGTTGCACCTACTCATGGTTAAAAAGAAATAGCAATAACAAAACTCAAATAGATTTTAAAATAGGCAACTGAAATCGATGTCAAACCAATTTGTAAGATGTAGTTCAAATAACGACAAACAAGGCAGCTTACAAAAATTTTAAAAATGTTAGATTACAATTTAATCATTATACCTGACATTCGTTCCGAATCTTTACAAGATCGTTAACTAAAAGGAAGTACGCAAATAACTGTATCAGTTTTGATTATTAGTTGTAATTGTTTAAATTTAAATGAAAGTCGTTCCACACTTTTTTTGAATATCACTTCATTTTTATACGCTAGTTTGGTTGCTAATAGCTAGCTAGCTAATGTATATTGAAGCGTAGTTAGTCTCATACATATTTTCTTTTGTACTACGCCCATATTACAGAGAAACCATTTCTATTTGCTTGTTCGTGCACACATTATTACTTTGTCTTCAGTCGACTAATAATCGTCACTGCTGAATCAATTTAGATTGTGCATATTATTGCGTATTAATAGATTTGAATTTTCTCGTCATCAATACTACAAGTTTTGAATTTCATACATAAATTTTCGTAACACACAATACACTCTTGCTTTAAAAGACTTAAAGATAAAAAAACTGGTTATAGATTTGCTGTTTGCTACTTCACATTGATTATAATTTAATATTTATTTGTCCCAAAATTTATTTTCAGGTACCAAAATAGTTTAAAAAGTGCTGGTGTGTCCCAAAAACGCATTCCAAGTTTTGTACATCGAAGTAAATCTTAAGCCTGTGTTCATTATTGATATTGAAACT